>WAAE01022722.1:0-14070 GCA_013400495.1 Nicator chloris
AACAGTATTATTACACCTCAGCTGACTCAACAGCCAGATGTGAAAGCAACAGCAAACACTACACCCTGTCTGGGAGCAGTCCTTGCAGACAGCAAGAACAATTTTGAGCAGATAAAATACTTCTTTCCATATTCTGGACTTCAAAATTCTGCTTCTGCTAATTGTTCTTACAAATTTATTTAGCTTTGCAGTGAAGTCCCACAGAAAAATGGAAATATTCAGGTTCTAATTGTTAGAGATTGGCAGGCTCAAAGAAATACAACACATAGAACAACTTTGGTTTCTGTTGTTGTACAGGAATAACATAAGAAATTTTGTTGCAATGGAACCATTATCATATTTATAAACCACTTTATACTGCAAATATGGATACAATGGTGCTGACTCAGATGGTGGCACAGCTCTCAAACTGCTGCCCTTAGTCTCCTCTGTGTTTGTAGTCTCCTCACCTGCAATACTGCAGCAACAATAAAATTCACAATGCATTTATCTTCACCTTTTACTGCTTTAAAGCCTTCATGTAAAAGCTCCAGGCCATGCACACACAGATCACAAGCTGTACCTGCACCTGTCAACCCAGTTCTGTTGTTCTCATGGAACGGAACAGATCTGCACAAACCACTCAGAATAAAAAATTCCTCTTGGGTATTAGGGTCTTCTAGTGGGAGCACAGAATCATGGGATTTAATCTAAATTATCTGCTCCAATAAACCTTCAAAATCTTCTGTCCTACAGTGCCCAGACTTGAAAGAGGTGACTCCCTGTAACAAGCTGTCACCCTGATAGCCCATCCTTAGGGTGACTATTAGGGCTGCATCTTGAGTTGCAACAGCCACATATTCAAAACTTGAGCTGCCTTCCTATTTTCTTGTGCCTCGAACCATAATTTGGAGACACTAAACTCTCTTCCTGCCTTTTTACAGAGACCAGATGCTAAGAAAGTGCTAAGATCCCATGCAGAAGCAAGTCTTTAAACCATCTTTAAACTATCTTGAAATAAATAACCTACAATACAGTTAAAAATACTCATTGTTTACATACACTTACCCCCTTCTTAGCTTGATTTGGCTTCTTTTTTATGAAGGTGGTGTTCTCTGCAAGGATTGAGTGTACATTAGTTAACATACAATTTTTATTAATTCCAGAACTGCAGAAGAAAATTTCTGTATTATCCACCTCAAAATAGTTTTGCCCATTTATTTTCATGTCTTTCTACACTGAGGGGCTGAGATACTGAACGGAGCTACAAACAAAGCTGTGAATATCTTCAAGAAAATGTGGGGAGCTACCTTTGAGTAGGATGTCTTGAAAATATGCAAGAGGAATAAAATTACAGCTCAGTTGTCTGCTGCAGATTCCTGCTAGTCAACAGAACAGGAAAGCAGGACTTGCTCTTCTGAATCAGACTGGAGGTCCACCTGACCTCACAGCACTTCCAAGATGAATTTCTTCCTGTCTAGAAAGGCATTGGCTGGGTTTAAACCCACCAGTGACACACAGAAAACATACCTGCATCACTAGAACATCACAAGCATTATAAATGGCTCCTACTGCATGCCTGTGCACACAGAATAACTACTCTGAGCTGAAATTTGCATGGAAAGGGGCATACTCAGAACAGAGATTCTTCCCTTAAGATAGAACTTGTGACGACCAAACCAACCAAGAAAAGCACTTGTTTTAGGAGAATGTGTTGAAGATACAAATGAGAAAAGCAGGAAGTGCATCCAGTGAAGTTTTTTATGGTCTCCAGCTCTAAAATAATCAAACCCAAATAAAAACAGTGATGAAGACCATACCTGCCTGAAGTATTGAAACAGGCCCAGACAGCACTTCCTTACTACCTCTGTGCTGCTGAGAATCAGCACTTTGTTCTCAGAAACCTGGTCCTGCGGGACAAGCCTCAAAGTGACAAATCACTGAGCTATTTCACTCTATTCTATTTCCTTCAGGGTTTTTTCCTTACTCACAGTATGATAAACTGCCCAGTGTTAAGTTTAAGAGCCTGGTCACTGAAGGTATTGCATTATCAACACAGGATTTTTCCAGTCCAAGTTTCTATGTTCAGATTTCTGAAAAGGGAGCAAAATCTATTTCCACAGCTCTTCCCAGGCAGTCATCCTCTGCCCAAAGGGATATTTGGGTTCCCTACACTTGCTGCTCTCTCCTGGTGCTTGCACTCATTACCTAATGCAGGCTGTGGGGATGTGCTAAGGCCATCAACACTTGGTCCATGTTCTGGTCCTAAAAGATAAGGAATAACAAGGGTAAGAATATCAGAAGGCTCTTCAGAATGCATGAAGTATCAAAACACATCTCACTGTACTCAGGGTAGTGCCTGGCAGAGGCACCATAATGTGGTACCTCCATCACAGCTTTCCCAGTCACTAAAAGAGCAGCATCCCAAATTCTTGTGTCATTAAGCATAGTTTGGTTATTTAACTATTAGAGCAGGGTAAAAAGAGACTAAACTAAGACAATTATCAGAAAAATGCAGCTTATTGTTAACAAAGAATCAGTCATACCTTCACAGGATTCTGGAATGTTTTCTGAAGTTTTTTGCTGGAGAGAAACTGGTTCTGGTAACATCCATTCTGCATCCTTTGCCTTGAAAAAAAACCCCAAAAAGTCAAAAGTGCACAGAAAATAGAATATAGCAAATAAATATGAGCACTTAGCTAAAGACTGCCTAAGCATCACTGGTCTATTAATATTGAATTCTTATGATTACAGCTTTTAGGATTAAAACCTGTACTGAGAAGGGCAGCTATTAAAATTACAAATGCCTACCTTTACTAAAAACAAGATGTTTTCAATCCACTCCTGAACACTTTTATTTCCCCTCTCAGGAATTTTGTTTAGCCTATGTTTACCATCAAAACCAATAATATGCATTTTAACTGTGCTTTAGATGTATTTATTGTATGCTGGATGACTCACTTACATATAATCCCCACACCTTCTCCCCACTAGAAGCTCTTGCACTTCCCATTTGCAACACATTTCATTTTTGATTGTGAGCAGTTCCCCCAACACTCCTGGTGCATCTTCCAACTCCCTTCAAACACCTCCCCCTCAACAGGCAGGTTTGTGACCAGGTCACAGCAAATGTTGTAACAACTGTTACAACAATTTTGCTGATTGAAAACCCGAGATACAACACGGTACATTTATATCCGAGCACTTCCAAGCAGGAAGTCCTGGCTCCAAGTGGAATTGTTATGTCTACAAAAAAAAAAGATTTTAATTCCACATTTAGCTACTATTTGGGTCATTTAAAATGATGATCTTAGAAAGTGGTTCACATCCAGGAAGAATTCTGAGACTCACTGAAGGAAAAACAAATGTTAACTCCCTGCCCGACCTGTTCTCTATAAAGTTTTCTTTCAGGCTTTAATCTTCACCATAGAGCTCACAGTCAACCAAAGTGTTTAGAAACGAAACAAGAATTAGGTAATTTGTACCTTTGTAGAAACATGGGATGCAAAAAAATCTTCCTCCTCTTTGTTTTGAGTTGATGCTGGTGGCATTCCACACCCCTCTGTCCACAGCTGAAATGAAGGGACAGAATTTTACAGGTTAATTGCATGAATGTATTTTTTTCCAATGCATTAATCTTAAAATGACTCTGTTTTCTTTTCAGGTTAAAAAGGTATTGATTTTTTTTGTTGTCCACATTTTTTCCTTACGAATTTATCTAATGTTCAATAGGTGACATTCCTTTTTTTTTTATTAAATTCATACATATTTCTTGTGTTCCTGGTGGACCAGCCAAGAGCTTTGAGCAAAGCCAGATCTCAGGACTGGGGTCCCCAGAGTGCCACAGGACTGCAGGACAGGACTCCAACCTGGGACCTGCACTCCAAGACTACTCACAGGCAAATCTTTTCTCACAGCTCTTCTACTCCATGCAGGAATAATGACCTCTGTCAGAAAGGACACTGAAGGTACAACAAGCTCACCTCACCATTCAACAATCAGCTCTATCAGTAAGTCAGAAAAGGAATTTTTTAACATGTGACAGGGGAGGGGATGGTTGGTACTAAATGCAATTATCTGAGTAATTTACTTCAGTAATTTAAATAGCACATAATCGCTTAAGTTTGCAGTGCACAGCTAAAAAAATTTACTAAATATTTCGTGAATTTTTCAAATATTTAATATCAAACAACTGGATGGAATATGTAATTGAAGCAAGATAATCACAATTCCTCAAAGAGTCATTTGGGGAACTTGCCATAAACTTAGATATACACAGCACATTGTACTTACCTGAACACATTTTATATCTTATGCTGTTTACTAACTCAAAAGAACTATTCTCTGAACTTAGTGATGTGAATTATATTGTCCATAGTATGATTAAGAATGATCCATTAAATTTTATGCTATTTGATGCACAGATAAGAGAAAAAAATCAAGTCTTCTTGCTTTTCATTTCCACTCATCTGATCAACTGCAAATGAACCAGTCACAAACTTCAACAACCTGAATTAAACAACCAAATACGTTTTCTGTGTATGAAGAAGAGAACTGTTGTCAAACTTGTCTAACACTTCAGAAATCAATTCTGGATACTTTGCTTAACTCCTGCCAGCAACCTAACAATGTTTTGACAGCTTGTGTCAACTGCCTCGCCATTTCTGATGGAGAACAGCAAGTTCTACACAACTTGCTCATTTCCAAAATATTATCTTTCTAGGGAAAAAAACCAAAAAATACATTATTTATTTGTTCAAAATAAACCCTGTTTAAATCACACACAGTCTGAAGTTCATTCCATTACAATTTTTCATGCTGTACTCCTCTAAATATTCAATTTCAGATAAACAAAAATAAACCACTACATGGTTCATGGAGAAATGGCCACGTTATCTGAAGGCTGATAATCTTTTGTATTACTGACTAGAAATTTAAAGTGACTTTAGAGGGAAAGAAGGTGAAGATTTTCAGGAATCTCCAGGCCTCAGGACACACACTACTCACATCAGTCCCATGCTTTCTCGTGGCCTGTGTTGCAAGGGATTTGATCTTCTCCTTGTAGAGCTGAGCAGCACGACTGTTGTACTTGGCATTGGTGTCATTGGTTGTGCACCCATGTTGGTGGAAAAAAGCAGACTGGGAAGCAGAACACAGAAAATGCTGTGAGGACCAAGCTTAAAAGCTACTGACATTGGACACAAAAATATATTGCAATGCAGCAAACTTCTCTGCTCCTCTGCCTAAATCTAATCTTTTAAATTATGGAGTCTAAGGAATCTGCAAAGTACAAAGGAAACTCCACTCTGCTGACTTCTTTACATATAAA
Organism: Nicator chloris; assembly: GCA_013400495.1. Taxonomy (NCBI): domain Eukaryota; kingdom Metazoa; phylum Chordata; class Aves; order Passeriformes; family Pycnonotidae; genus Nicator; species Nicator chloris. The sequence continues at coordinate 5,309 of WAAE01022722.1, forward strand.
TAAAACAGAAAAAAACCCAAACACATCAGTGTGATGCTTTAAGAGCACAGACAAATGCAAGCTTCCATTATATACAAAAAGTCCTTGTTCTGAATTTAAGTGATTAAGTGGAAGGAAGAGGTAAAATTAATTGTCAGTAGCTGTGCTCCACAGGACATTCCTAATATTCCAAAAAGCATTGCTTGGATTCCTCTCTGTGAGGCTGGGGAGATCAATGTATGTTGAATAGTATCAAAAGGAGAGTACAAAAATGGTCCTCCTTCAAAAGGAAAGGGTGTTTATGTACACAGCTATGTGCCCAGATATGTTTATAGGCTTGTGTGTTTATAAAAAATGAATAAATGAAGACTGTGCATTTCTGCATGCAAATATACACACCTATTAACTTGGTTCTCAGAGGGGCTCCTTAGAAACTTTAATTCCAATTACCATAGAGATTTGATCTGAAAGCACAAGGAACTAAGGACACTTTGGATTTTCTAGCTATCTAAAACACAGCAGGAAGCTCAGGACTGCTGTTATCCGAGATTCAGCATCATCAGGCAATTACAGAACACAAGTGATTGATGTTAACCTAGAAATGCTTCTAGCCAATAGGCAGTAAAATTAGAGTTTGGCATTTAACTGGAACCAAAAGGGAATGGCTTCTTAGTGCCATTAAAAGAAAAGTGTATATTTTACTTTAAATATCCAGACAATTTACCAATCTGTTTTTTTCAAGTTTTGAGTATTAATCTTCTGAAGTAATCCAAACCAGACCATTGAGAATTTAAGGTATTTGTGGAGTTGCTGAGGGTATGTTGCTCCTCTTGGTACAATGTGCAATAGGAAACAGTGATGTCCAAGCAGGAAGACAAAACCCCACAAAATTAAACAATTAAGGTTTATTGTTATTCTTCTGCTAATAGGCTTTCTAAGATTACCTGAAGACTTTTTCATACTTTGCCATCTCTTCTTTCTAACTGCCTAAACTCTTTACATAGCAAAATTGATATTATTTAATTAAAGATTTTAAGCATTTGGCTAAAAAAGAAATTATTCTTAACATGAAATTTCCCTCATTAGCCAAAACAGTGACTTTTATGTACTAAGTGGCATAACAGAAACTTGATGAGGACATTCATTTAACAGCAGTACTAACATGGAAAGGAGTAACTTAGCAAGGACAGGCAGAAGAAAAAGAGGGAGAAGACACCATGTAACTGCTCAGATCTGTATGCCTGAGATAGTGACTTGCTGCATGCCAAATTCAAAGAAAAATATTTGACTGGAAAATACAGAAGTGGAAGATAAGTAACAATGACCCTGAAGTCAGCATTTTTTGTATGTAAATAGGAAAAATATTATAAAAACCCTAAAGACTTAAGGAAAGATGGTAAAAAACTGTCAAGGAAAAGACTATAGAAAGCAAATTTGGGTGAAGCTTCTTGAAGAAACAACATTAAGGACCAAGCATAAATGAAAAAATATAAGGGATAAGCATTCAGAGAATTAGAAGAAAAGTAGAAATTGCTTTTGGAAGTTGCATGTTCCCACACTGGGTGGGCCAACTTGAGGAAGCCTTTTCAGTTATTTGTGGAAAAAGCTGTGAAAAGATTGCCAAAGAGCTTACAAAAGAAATCAAAAAGGGAGATTTAGAACAAGATAGCTTTCAACAGAACTTCAATTCACAAACATGTTGTGTAAGTACATAAAAAAATCAAGTTGAAAGTAACAGCCAATATGAACTGGCCAAAACCATGACACTGCTAGTCCCCCTCCAAGAATGCAGCATGTCTTATCTTCAGTGCTAACTCAGGTGAAGTCAGATCTTGACTCCAGAGTGACTTTTGGCAGTTCCATGGGTTTTGGCATGGTTTTATCACGAGCCATGAAGGAATGATGGTCACAGGAAGGGGCCATAAGCTTGCTTTACATGCCATCTTTGAGCAGCTGTCTAAATTAGACATGTACTGTCAAGGAATCTGATCTGGTCTTTTCAATGATTTTCATCACTGCCTTCTGAGAAAAAAAAATTAAAAAAAAAAAAAATTCAGACTATACCAAAATGGAGAAGTTGCAAGAATGGCGGATGAAATCAGCATCCAGAGGAATTCTTAAAAAATGGGGGGGAGGGGGGCTATAACAAAGAAAAAGGACTGAAAAAATAAAAATAATCCCAGGAAGAGAGGCAGTAAGGACAGACAACATTTTCCAAGCCTACCAAGCTTCAATGTGCAAAGCAAACACTCAGGGGTACGTACAGCATTTGCATTTCCTCCGACCTGCATGCATCTCAGCTGGAACCAGGACCAATTGGAATCCAGTTCTGTAGACCTAAACACAAAGAAATGTTTTTAGTGTTACCACCAAAGCCATTTAAAATCACTCTGTTTCTGGTTTTTTTGCCAAGTGTTTCTCTCCCCTCCTTTACTTTGTAATCTGTAATTATTTATCAGACCCCAAAAGGCCCTGAGTCAGCAGCTGGGACACTCAGCTGGAGTAAGACAAGCTCAGGGTGCAGATTTATTGCACCAGCTGACTGCCTGAGCACTACTCAAGCACCAGAACCACAGAATAGTTTGGCTTGGAAGGGTAGAACTCAGGTGCCACCACAATGAGCTGCTTCAGGAAGCAAAGCTGGCAAATTGAACACGATTCCCAAGAAGCCATCAGATACAGCAAAGCCAACAGAAACACTAAGAAGGTTTGAATCAGAAGCTGAAGGAAGAATGCGTTTTCCTCTCTGAGCAGGTCTGTGAACAAACAAAACTACTAAAAGATGAATTTTACTGTCAAAACACACCAATACTTACCGAATGAAACTCAAGTGAACGCCAAGGGACCGATGAGTCCCTGAGCAATCGATACACAGAAATACTCCATAGGTGATGCTTGCCCAGCTGGGGTTCTTTGCTCCACAGTCAAAACACACCTTAAAGCAAAAAAACATCAGTAGCAGGACTTGAGCATAACCAGGCCTTAGAGCTGTATTACAGGTCAGTGTAACAGCCCTGCAGTGATCCAACTTTGTTAACTCATTCTTACGGCATTTATTGACACGACAACTCCGTGTATCCTAATTTTAGACATCAAAAGAGGAGTTACACAATCTGCCCACACAACTGTAGCCTCCCCATTTCCAAAAATAACCACTGTACACAGGTTGAGAAACCAGGTCAGAGAACCCACATCAGCCTAGTTCAAACACACGTTTAACACAGCGCTTCCAATACTGCTGGAATAGGAAAGTGATTAAGAAATATTTCCCCACGGGCAGGCTCTCCTCATGTCGCACCTGTGAGTCCCCAGAAGGTTATCAGCAGGACTAATGGCATCATTATCTACTTATTGAAACCTTGACCTTCAGGGCAGGCCATGGCAATCCAGCTGTGTGAAGAAGGCCTCTGAGCACTGCTTATCCAGGCAGCCTCTGCAGATATTTGCATGACTCGTCACACACCAACTGCCACATCAGCCTTTCCACTGTCTGTGCCACGCTGGTTAAAAAGCAACCAGGTCCACAATTACTGCATGGACAAACCCAGGAATTTCCTACCCTCTGCCACCACGTTGGACCTCTAACATTCAGCCAAAACAGCAAGAGCTGTGTCTGTGTGTGTCTCATACACTTTGCAGGTTAGCAGACCACAACTTTCCAGTTCTTTCTCAGCTATTCTGAGTTTTGTGCTTCTTTGATCAAGGAAAGCAAGAACCAGAAAAAAATTATCTGATACAAATCAATTATCAAATGCAAGGTACACAACAACTTTAAACAGACACAGTTATTCTGAGTTACTGCCATGTGTACACATCCATTCCTGTATGACAGGACTTCATCTGATCAATGCTTTTTCAGAGGTATCTGCAAAGGCTGCAAAGAAGTATTTTTACAGTAAAAGCATTCACCCAGTGGCACCTAATAAGAAATAACTCCACAGAGATATAAGCTTTTACACACGAATTGACTGCATTCCAATTTGCAATTTTATCCTTTAACATCCTCCTATATTAAGGAGGATGCATGTATCAGATAGCAATGGAAGTCCTAGCTATATGCAGATATAAAAAATAAAGTTTATTCCAAGCCAGGTAGGGACATATGGAACATCAAAAACAGACCACAGAGCTTCCAGCACCTCCTTGCCAAGCTGAACAACAAAATAAAAATAAAATTAAGAAGTCTTCTTGCCAGAAACTCCCTCTGTAAACCTGGATAGAGATTTTTGTCTCTATTTTTTCATACATACACAGTCAAAGATGCCCTGAGTCTGGGCTCAAGTCATGTCACCCATCATCCACCCAAATTCATTTCAAGTTACATGCCCAGGAGCAGTTTGAGGCTAAACTCCTCAGTTTAATGTGGGGCTATTTAGCTTGGGCAGTCCAAATTTATCAGGCACAAGCACAGTTCATCAGCAGATCCAGCATTAACTCGTCCAACAACAGAACACTTTAAGGCTGAACTTCAGTTGGTAATGACTGGTAACACACAGACAGAAATCATGGGGATCACAGCTCCTGCATGTGCAAGTCCTGCCTTTCCCTGTCAACAGGGACCTAATACTTATTAATGTTATTTACATATCCCATTCCTGTATGTGAAAATGGGGCATTCACTGCCACACAGCAGAAATGAAAGCAACACAGGATGGGTGACAACAGGAGGGGTTAGAGGTAGTCCCTGAAACAAGCTCAGGTGGGAGACTGGCACACAGAGGGTGAGGGAAAAAGAATGAATAAGATTTCATGTATGCCATATTCTAAGAAAACACACAGCCTAAGTAGTGAGAACTTGTTCTTTTTTTTCCCCAAATTCTTTGAAGTAGCTCCTTAAAAAAGCAAGAGACTCATCTTCATTTTAAATTGACTATTTTCAGGCTTTTTCTTACAAGGCCAAAAAAGGATGGGGACAACAAAAAAGGAGAAGATTCTGCTTGAAACCAAAGCCAACAGAGCAACCCTGGTCTCACTTCTGATACAGGAGAGCAAAGCTGACTTACAGCTGGAAGTCTTGTGGAAATTCCCTGGAGTACAAATGGGAAACGAGACTCTGGAGTGGGTGGTTAAAAAAACCACCCATGTTTTTAAAAGTTCAGTCATAAACATACCTGAAGATTCTCCTCCTTTCCCTTTCCTTTCCTCCAATTATGAGCACTTTGTAATTTCAACATCTCAAAGTCAGTTGCATCACCTTGGAGTTGGCTGCCACAGCTCATTATCTTCACTCACAGGAGTCCCTACCAGACACCTGTAGAGATTATCCACAGGCATACAAATGTACCTTTCAGGACTGAGATGTAAGCAGGAACATCCAATTTTCTTCTGAAAGCAAAGGAGGAACTGCTATTTCCATTAATGTTATGCAATAGAAATAGATGCATGTTTCATTAACATTTGCACTAATTCTGCTTCATTTTCTCAATTTTTAAAGCGCTTCCCACCACATAAATTTTAAGAATAATCGGGGGAAGAAAATAAAATCACTTTCAGAGCCACTCTATGAAATGGTTTCCATTTAAAAAAAAGGGTATTTCCTGTACAGATTTAGGTGCAACTAAAATATTAAAATATTGATTAAAAATAAATTTCAAGGACATGCTTAAATAATCTAGTGCTTTCAAAATACACTTGCATGCTTTTTGTTTATTTTGTGTTGAAACACTGCACAGTGTAAATTCAGTAAGAGTCACTTAGGAAAAAACCAACCAAAGACCTAACTGAGATGTTTGTGCAAGAGCAAACACAGAGATTTGGGTATAATCCACAGCAAGCAGTCAGTAAATTATAAAACATCCACCTTGCACAAAACACCTACATTAACAAATAAATAAATAAAATATTGACACTGGCTACGGAGGTGCAGTAATAAATAGCTGATAGAAACGCTATTTTTGGCACAAGCAGAAGAGGTGAGTGGGTTCAGGAAGAGCACTCATCCTGGAGCTCAGGGTAACACGGAGACTTTCAGCCTCCACACTCGGAGCCTCCCCTGGAACAGGGCTCCAGCCCCAGGGCAGATCCACATCTTGCCATTCCCAGGCTGTGGATCCAGCTGCCTGAACACTAACCCGGCTGGAACTCAGGAGGCAGTGCCACACTCAGCCAAGGTGATCTAAACCCAAGCAGCTCCTCTTAGTCACCAGCCACTGGCCCCAGATATGCTTTCCTTCTTCTCTTGCATCAGCACTAATAATCCCAGCTGCTGATCCCGCTGGGAAGCAGCTCTGCACAGGCACACGGACTCAGAGCAAAGGTAAGGCCAACTCACAGCACAGCCACCAGGCCAGGATTGCCAACATAAGGGAGGGAGCTGCAGTGCTGGCCACGGGAAGGTAAGAGGACTGCCCCTTTCGGAAGTGTCATCATCTCAAAATGACTTAAAGGACACAAGATAGTAGAGTCCATCCTGGGGCAAAACCAACACAAACACATACCACACCCAAACACACGCTGTAATAACAAAACTGAACTATTGATAAACCACCAGCACAACACACACACTGGGAGTCCAAGCAGAGACACTGGGGGTCCAAGCAGAGGAATACTGTCATCAACCAAAGAAAAGAACCAGGTAGAAAAGAATGAAAAACCAACATTTTCAGAGGAACAGATCTATGACAGAACAAGATTTCCAAGTCTTCGAAAGGGTTGAGCCGTAGAGCTCAAACACTCAAGTTAACAATATCAAGTAGCTTAAGGACTATGAACATTTTTATGGGTACAAAATACATCCTATTTAATAACTGTAACATGTTTGTTAAGTCATCAGGCAGCTGATCACCAGTCTGCTGTCATCAGGTAGCTCTACATTATGTAACACCCAAAGACACCAAGAACTCAAAACTTCATCATAAAGGGAACTAACATGAAATTACAGATGTTAGTTTCAAGACAATTATTCAAACATTAGTTTCAATGCCCGATCACCCACAAATTAAACTGCACGTTTATTTAAATGAGAATTCTTTTCCTAAGCTCAAGTGCACTAAGAACTACTGCAGAGCACCCAGAACAGTGTAAGTGCACATGCTTCCTTAAAGTAGGCAGTTCTTCCCAAACTCCACCCACAAACTGCACAGTTAAAGCAAATTACTGAGCTTTTAATAATCCAGAACCCTTTGCAATATTTGCACTTTCCCATGCCTTTCTTCCCCAACAAAAAAAAACACTTACAAATAAAAGGGGCACACAGACTGCTTAAGAAGAACACAACAGAAAGGAAACAAACAGAAAGGAAACAAACACAAGAGGAGAAACTGATGCAAGAAACAACTTTTACTTCAGGAGAACAGTCAGACACATGGGCATAGGAGAGTTGTGAGATCTAAGCTGCCGTTTTCCACTCTCCCTCTCTGCCTTCTTAGGTCAACCAGACCGGGCACCACCGCATTGTTATTGAGTTCTCTGTGCCTGAGCCACTTCTTTGCCACTGCCCCACGGTGAGTGGCAGCACACATTGTGCTAATATCGCTACGTCAACACTGAATTTTTCAATGGCATCTGACATGGGGAGACAGATACACCTGAGCAACCACAGGTACCACATCCACCTGATTAAATCTACACAGTAACACGGAGTCCAGCACAGGGGAACTTGCTCCAGGCACTCCAGGTTTGCCAAGCAGGGGCAGTACTTTATAACTCTCCTGTGATCCCAATACAGAAAAAGCATCACAATAGCCCTAAACTACTCAATTTTCAGGCAGAGTGTTAGCGAACTTCAGGAGCTTGCAAGAGATCTTCTCTCACCCTCGTTGTTCGGACTAGGACCTTTCCTTGATAAACCTTTTACTCCATTGCAAAGGCAAGTTTTAAGAATACTTATGTTAGAAACTGAGCGTTCACCTCTGAGCTCTGCTTTGAGAAACCAGACCTGTACAGTCCTAATGAACTGTGTTCAAAGAGTGTAAGTCAGTTATGGACGACAGACAGACATCCGGATTCTTATTATCAGAAAACAAACCCAATGTGTTTCTTCATAACGCTAATCCCAAGTTTCCTGGTGGGTGTATAGTTCACTTATGTTCCCAGCGTACATGGCAAAGCCAACACAAACAGCACAGAGCAGATGAAGGTACCTGTGCCGCGTCACCTGGCCAGCCACTCTCCCAGCCCACACCTCCACACGCAACGGACACTACGGAAACACCTTCACACCACGGGAAAGCCCACCTGAGCACGGGACAAGCCCAACGATGTTAAAAACAACCACCTTTTATCACTGCATAAGTGGCTGTGCCACTTTGTTGGATAATAAAAACAAGAGGGGGAAAAAAAACAACCCACACTCAACACTACGTTGCAGCTGGTTGGGAACTTGTTTTTATGCTCGGCGGAGACGACCCTCGCAGCGGACCAGCGGCACCTCCCTCCCCAAGGGCTCATCCCTTCGGGATGCGGAATGCCGGCGGGACGGACGGGGGGCAGGCAGGGAAGAGCTCCCCCGCTCCCGGGACGGTCACCCCGGGGACTCGCCTTTGCCTGCTGTCCCGGGCGGGACGTGCCGGGCTGCGGGCCCCGCGCCTCCCCCGCCCCGCCGGCTGTGCGACGTGTCACCGCGGCGGAGCGCTGCCCGCCGGCCCGGCCCCTTACCTTGTTGGTGGGCACGGAGCGGAGCCGCTTGAAGATGGCGGCGATGTCCTGCTTGCTGGGCTCGCACATGGCGCCGGGGGAGCCGGCAGGGCCGCCGGGGGAGCCGCGAGGGAGAAGGGCCGGAGCTGCCGGGGCTGCCCGCGCCGCCGCTCCCGCGACGCTCCGCCCGCCGCGGCCGGGCCGACCCC
>WAAE01022723.1:0-31406 GCA_013400495.1 Nicator chloris
TTGGAGGGGAATCTGGGGATTTTTGGGATCAATTTTGGTATTTTTTGGGTGGAATTTGGGTTATTTGTGGGAAGAATTCTGAGGTGTTTGGGGAGCAATTTTGGGGTTTTTTTGAGCTGGAATTTGGGGATTTTGGGGGAGGAATTCTGACATTTTTTAGGGTGTAATTTTCATTTTTAGGGTGCACTTTTGCCATTTCCCGGGGGAATTTTGGGGCTTTTTGCAGGGAAACTTAGGCCCTTTTTGGGACTGTAATTTCGGGGTGGTTTTGGGCTGAATTTTGGGGTTTTTGAGGAGGAATTTTGAGTTTCATGGGAGGAATTCTGGCATTTTTAGGGTGTAACTTTCGTTTTTTAAGGCATAATTTTGCCATTTCTGGGCTGGATTTTGGGATTTTTGCAGGGGAATTTCAGCCCTTTTGGGGGCTGTAATTTCACGGTGGTTTTGGGTTGGATCTGGGGGTTTTTGGGATCACTCACTCTCTGCTGGAGGACGAAGGAGGGCACTCATCTGCAGCCCCTCACCTGCACGAAGGTGGTTTTTCTGGAGCTGGCCATGCCCAGCACTAGTGTAATAAATGGACTCGGATGCATTATCTTCAATAAGAAAGTCTCCTAATAAAACCCCTCAATGATGAATTCTTGTCTAATGATTTGTACCCTCATATATGTTAGACATGATATTCAAAACAGACAGATATTTCTTGATATTAACTGTGACATTTAGTATTGTTATAAGAAACCTAGCAATTGCTTTATAGCTGAGGGCCTCTTGTTTGGGTTTTTTTTTTTTTTTTGAAGAAGGGTATTACAGCTGTACACATTGAATAAAGACTGGCAAAAGTTTACTTAGTGTAATTTCTCAGTTGATGGAATTATTAACTTTTTCTTTTGCACAAGCATGTAAATATTAAAAAGCAAAGAAAAATTACTTCCCTCCCCCATTATTTTTCTGATTTAGATTCTGAAATGCTACCCTTTCTAAAAAAAAAAATTTCATGTCAGGAATTTTTTTTTGATGTATAACCTAAATAATTCCATTCCTCTCAAGGAATAATAGAAACACAGAAAGGCTTGGAGTTGGAAGGGACCTTAAAGTTCCTCTAGTTCGAACCACCCTGGCATGGGCAGGGACACCACCCACCCCTGATATTGCTCAGGGTCCCATTCAGGTCACATGAGCAAAAAAACACAGTAAGCAAAGAATTAGAGCATTTTGTTCTAGGGTTATCACAATCATTAATCTGGTATTCTTCACCAAGTGTTAGGCAGCAGATTTTTAGTATAGTTATGTGTGCAATAAAAGGAAATTGGAGTGCTAACAAACATTAAGTTACTTTGATTCTGTGAGGTTGGTATTCAGCTGACCAATAATAACATAGCAGTTACACAGGAGAAGATCTTGCTGGTCTTGTGCTCTCACCACAATCTAGGAGGCAATAGAGAGGAGAGGAGGCCAAAAAAAAAAAAAAGAATCCATGACTTTCTGCTCTGGGGGTTGTTTCTGATTTCCTTTGTACAGGAAAAGAAACAGTTACATTTTGTGGGTAATTCTTGGTAAGCTTGACCTGAGGAAATGGACATGGAAGGACTGCAGTGGACAAAGCTAGTGTACTGATAAGGGTGCATAGAAATTAGATGTGTAAAAATGTATTTTGGTGAATATGATTATTTTCACAAACACATCAGTGTTGGTCATGCATGTATAAATTATCGCCCTTAATATGTTATCCTTGTCTGTGAATAATACAAGGATGTGTTACACATTAACAAAAAATCAAATGAGTATCTTATGACTCCTGTTTGCCTATCACTGCTGCAATTAATCTCCAGTTTTTGGAAGAATGTAGAAGACAATGTAGGGATGTTTGCACAGTGCTGGAGCATAGTGTGGAAATCTTCAATCCAGTGGAGGGCTCAACCAGGAAACCCTGTGTGTGCCCAGAGGTTCTGTGCAGCTCTGAGCCTGACCTGACAAACTCTGTGCCAAAAATACTGTCAAAGTGCTGGGGAGAGGAGGGGATCAAAGGAGCACATCAAACTAAACTTTAATATTGCTTTCAAACCTAAGCTGATTTATTTAGAGCTGGCTTTGATGTCTTTGCACTCATAAGTATAGCTCCAGAAAGTTTTCATATATTAGCAACTAGAAAGCTCATCATATATCATACCCATTTTTTAATGTTTAGAGGAGTTGTAAATTGAGGATGTTTATTGACACAACACAGAATGCTTATTAAGCTGGTAAAAGAAAACAAATCTAAAGGAAATCTCAATATACTTTATTAAAATACTATTAATTCTTACTAGGATCAAAACATGACATTTTGAAGCTTTTGTTGTGGAGGTTGTTTTTCTTTTTTTTCTTTTAACAGGAACATCAGCATTTGGAATTCTCTTTGGGAAACAGAGTAAATGACAGACTCAAAACTCATTTAGTTTTCTTTAAATACAATACAGCAGCTTGTATACAATACATGGGTTCTCAGTTCATACTATTCCATAAGAGTGACTGTTAATTTATAGCTAATAAAGAAGCCTTGCAGAGTTAGAAAAGTGAGGGAGAAAAAACCCATGAAAACCTAGCAGTCAGTGACAGATCCTCAAAATGAAGAGAGGTTGAGTTGCTGAGGTGTGGTGTCTACTTAATGATTTCTACCAGAGTGATGCCAAATGCTACAATCTGATTAATTTAAATGGCAAGCATGAACCTCCTGAAGTTAGTAATTTAAGAAGAAATATGTAGTACTTCCATAACAGTTCAGTTATTTATTTCATGGTTTAGGATTGTAATTTCCAAAACTAATAATGTTTAGATTTCATGACTTTTAAGTACTTAATGAAATTTTTAAAAATGTAGTTTGAGCAGGGAAGTAGACAATAATGGAAAGAAGTGTCTTGCAGAGAGGTGACTTAATTAAACCTATAAATACCATAGAGAAGATACTAAGTTACTAATGGATATAATGAGGAGCAACCTAGGTACTAGTGAGAAAAAAAAAGAAGGCAATAGACCATTGTATCAAACTGATGAATCTCCTCAGTATGCCGCACATGAGCATTGCCTAGAAAGAGTTTGCTGAACGTGTCCTTTTTCCTGGCAGTGTTACTGAAAACCAGATGAGCCATAATTAAAGCTGAGTACAAAGGAGAGAAAAGCTTTTTTTAAATCATTATGCCATTCATGTTTGCACAAATTAGTTAATCAAATGCTGTTGTGTGAATGGTAAAAGTAAAACCTTTTCAGTGCAGCTTAAATCTGATAAACATTTCCCTTTGTTTTGTGTGAACTACTGACGTATAATCAAGTTCTCTGCTGAAAGCAAACAAAAAAACCCTGGTAACTATTTCTGTATATCTTTACTGCCACAGCACTACCCTTAGAAGAAAAAAATAAATCTTATTGTACAGTACTTTATTGCTTTTTTACCAATTAGCTCCAAACTACAGAGGATATGAAGCCAACTTGTTGAAAGTAATACATAAAACCAGAAGTTGGCCACTACCAGCATCTTTGTGCTGGTAAGTCACACATGCATCCTACCACCATCTTTGTTTTTTCTGCTGGCAGCACAAAGTGCTTTCAGTTTAGCATACCTACAGGACAAAATGCAGTTACCTTAGTTTACTAACACAGTCATTCTGACAGTGGGAGTACTACACAATGTTCCTCATAGTCTTGGTCACTAATCTTCCAACCTGACTGGCCTTTAGAAGACTTTTTAATAGAAATCAGGAATTAGGTGATGAAAGCTCACATTCAGGTCTTGAGGACATGTATTTAGACACAAGCTGTGAAGAACCTTCAGATGCTCAGAGCATTCTTGAAAATAGAGACTGATAAACAAACTGTTCAAGACATGTATCTGAGCACATGTGATCCACCTGATATTAGGGATCTTGTTAAATCAACTGTTTCAATTCCCTTGAATAAAACTCTCCAGAGTTAATGTGTAGGTTATATTTGTAGGAAAAGCAAACCCCAAGCCTAGTCATTTTGGCAGTTGAACAAAGAGGTCAACACTTCCTGGCTTTTAATCAGCATTTTCTACATAATGCTTGAGAAGAGAGGTATCTAGAGGACAGATCTCAGATATAGTATTTTCTTTATTAGTAGCAACTGCTTTCACTCAAAGATTCTTGGTACTAATCAGGACATTAATATATTGCTCTATCTTGTCAGTTAGTCCTCTGAACTTTACAATTGTTGTAGTATCACTGTGCAATTTGCTTTGACCAGTTGTAGCTGATGGAGGATCACTCGGTGATCACCTTGTTCTTCCAGCAAGTCTCATTTGTATTTCAGAGCCATGTGTCTGTGTTTGGAATGTGTACATTGAACAGATCACCACGCTGTCCATGCCCTAAGTGCTGAGAGAGATGTGGGAATGTGCCATCTCCCTTCAGCACACTGGAGAGCTACCTAGGCACAAAAGCCTGTGGAATACACCACACTTACGTTTGTGTCTAGAAAATGACGTGTCCAGACTGGTATAACATGAACACGCCTGCACATATGCTTTACACAGTCGTGCCTTACTCTTGGAAGAGTGAAGTCGTAGGATGAAAGGCAAACTGGTCTGACATAGCTGTTGGAAGAAAAGGCATAAACAACATGTGTTCCACTAACCATGAAATGTTCAGGCAGAGGTATATGATGAGGAGTATTGGAAGGCTTTTGTAACCTGCAAGACAATCATACCGTATACATGCTTTCACTTCCTGACCAAAGAATTTCCTTGTATTCCTCTTACAAGATACAGCACTACATTTCTTCTTAAAGGTACTTGTGTAATAGCACTTTTTTTTTGATGTGTACTTTGATCCAGATAAATATTTTACTTCAAAGTTCTGGAATTAGAGGATTAGGAGAAAAAAGGAAGAGAAACTGTATTGCTTATAGAAGTAGTTTAGAACCTGCTGATGTTAAAAGTTTTCAGCAAATTTAAAACTGGAAAAGATTGTCACATCATTTAGGGGTTCTAGTGCATAACATTGTTTATATAGGATACTTCCTTATTAATATTTACTTATGCTTTGAGTGATCTCTTACCTCTAGTCAAGCAAAAGTTGCTTTTGACAAGAAATCTCTTTAGAACATGTGACACTAGCCAATCCTTTATAGTGGTTGTCCTGGTAATTGTGTCAGATTGTTGGGGTTTTTTTTTTTTTTTTTTTGGTTGGTTTTTTTTTTTTTTAATTTTTTTTTGTATATTTGTGTTTGTTTTGTTTTCTTTAAATTCATAAATGATACTGTTTCTAGTTATTTGCCATTTTAGAAGCTGCAACATTTATCCTTGTCTTTGGCAATGGATATTTAAACAGGATTTAACTTTCTAACAGCCCATTCCATTTTGGTACATGTATTGATTATTGTTTACTGTATGTAAAATTAGTTTAAACATAAAGAGCTAATACTGGGTTTGTGCTGATAAACTCTATGAATCTTATAACAATATAACAATATGCCTCTTACAGAAAACACAGGCAGGTGATGGAATTGGATACAGAGAAGTTATATCTTGTCTGCAATTCCATACACAAAATAATGAAATCTGTAACTCATATCAACAAGATGTGTAACAGTCTTTATACTGATCTGCTAAAATGTGAGAATTGTTTTCTACTTAGATTTTGCTGCTATATACTACATCACAACCAATGATTGAAAACAAACACTGACACATTCTGGAGAAAATTATAATCAGAAGTGTTCTTTCTCAGTATTTAATCAGCATGCATCTCTGTTCTCTGTCAGTGTAATCTACCATTCAGTTCTCCCTATTTTCTAGTCGCTAATTTAAATGTGAAACGTATGCACACTTCTGTAAGTGGTATAAAGTCATCAGTCTATCACACTGCCCTATTATAGTTATTTTCTGCTGTTACTTTTAAACTAGTGGGTTCCTCCAGATGGTATAAAACCAGTGCACAGAGAAACACCACTGAATCGTTAGGAAATTGAAATGTTTTAAAAACTGAAGACATTCCACTGAACAAGTGTATTAAGTTAATGTACAGAGGACAAAAAAAAGGGTAAAGCTCATTAAAGTACAGTTCTCTAAACAGTCATTTTGTACTGAAGCAGTCAGTAAGGGTCCTACAGAGAAATTATAGATATTTCTCTACAAAGAGAAGACAGCTCATTATGCCTGTGCTCGGAGCTTACCAGCTGTGAACTCTGTATTTAAGAAGCTATGTAGCGTTGACCAAAAAAAAAAAAAAAAGACTTCTCTAAAAACCCTGTTTGGCCATCTCTGTACACATATAATTAGTTGTTGATTCTTCAAGGAAGCATACCTGCAATCTGGGTGCTCTGAACTCCTAATCTATTCCTGTACCAAAATACGGGTGTCCAAATTATCTGAACTATCATAACTATAGTTCACGGAGTTCTGGATGTTGGCAAGTGCTGGGAACCACCACTGTCATGATAACACAGAGGTTCCTGTAACAAGAGTTCTAGAATTTAGAATGAATGTTTTTATTTTGGAACTTTCTTGGATAAGCTACTTGGTTTTGTCAGGATGTGCCTTCTGAAACCTCCACAAAACATTTTGACTAATGAGATGCTTTTTAGGTTGCTTTAGACCCACTGATTTAGGCATTTGCTTGGATAATGGAAGATGGCCTCACACCTCTTCCTTCCAAAGTATTTTATAAGGGGTTGGAATAGAGGTAATACACATCTCAGGTGCTATTTAAATGACTCTTATGTAAGACTCTTAGCTATTCTTGCTGTTAAAGTGTTCTGGTTTTCACACTTGAATATTTACTGACCCATAAAGAACAGTGAATACAAGTGCCTCTGTGGTAAAGTGGATTAGGACACACGTGTTAAGGCGTAGTTTTGAGGTCCTTACAGTAACTAGATGCTTGTTAAATACAGAACAGACAGACTTATAAATTACTTTTAAATACAAGTTTTTGGAATACTCTCTTGGAAGTTCATCTGTTCCATGTAATAATGCAAAAGAGGCACCTTGGATATGTTTGGTTTGGTTTTGTTTTTTTCCCTCCTATTATATAGCTAAATGGCTTAGCCATTTATGTACTGGGCTTGAATACGAACTGTATTTTCACTTTTTAACCCAGTTCTCTGAGAAATTACCAGTTGGTGTAGCCACTTAATCCTAGATGTGATTCATGACTGTGAGGGCATAGGGTAGGGAGAAGGCTCATTCCAGTCTTCTTTTTTATAGAAATTCTTCTCAAGATTTCTGTCCACCAAGCTTTGGTGTCTTCCTGCTCAGTACTGCTGTGCTATTACCATATAAAATATTACCTGTGCATACTAATCTTCCTCATGAGCTGCATAAGATATTTAAGTGCCTTAACATATGGTTAAAGATTACAATTGCCAGGATACCAGTGGCCTTGCAGTAATAAAACCAAACCATTTTTGAAGGTGGCTATAAAATAAGCTTGATCCAGTTCTCATTGAAGTGTGGTAATGCATATGTTAAGTGTGGATTTCAGAGTTCACCTTCTGGATAAAAATATGCTGAAAACTACTTATTTGTTGGCCTCATTATAACTAAATTTTAAATCCTGATGTTGTAACTGGCTCCTAAGCAGATCTTAATCATTGCTAGCTTTTAATAAGTTACATCTACTAGGATATTATGCAAGACTCTAATGTGGTATGCTTTGCAAATGTAATGAAGTCAATCTCAAGCCTCGCTACAACATAGCTGTTTAATCTGTTGACAAATGCAGAGTGTCCTGTGAGTTATAAATATGTGGATTAGCAAAGTGCTCATTTTATACACTGAAGAGATTCTGACAACAACAAAATAAACGAAAAAGCATCAGTAATGCATAATGTATTATGGTCCTGGTCACGGTTTAGCAGTTTGGGGTTTTTTGTTTGTTTGTTTTGTTTTGTTTTAATGGATTAGGCCATATTGTGTACATACTTCAGCCCACTCAGTTTTTCTTCAGATGATTGCAACAGAAATTTACACTGACTTATTTTTATCTTTTCTTTTTTTTTTTTTTTTAAATACCGATGCTTTATTTTCTCTTGATTGTTTGTTTGGAGATAGGCTTGTTATTTGGAGATAGGCAATTTGTTGATTGCTTGTTTCCTCATGAAGTTTTTTTACTGTTATACCTACCAGGCAAACTTTCCAGCTATAATAATCATAGAAAAGGATGTGATTCATGTTTTTAGTAGTAAGGCAACTAAAATATTTGATTAAATATCAAATTATCTTTCCCATATGCTTAAATAGTGAGTTTGAAGCATGGAGGAAAACAAGGCATGTTGTCACAGTCTTGTCATGCCATACCTAAAATGTATTATCACCACCTTAGAGGAAATACTGTTCTTGTAAGAGATTTTTCCAAAATCCCTACCACTGATATTTTTCTTTATCCCAAAGTTTATTTATTACGTTTTTAATTTAACTCACACTGTTAAACAATATCATAATATCTTCATAAAAATAGCTCAGTCGGTACTGAGCACAGGTCTTCCTAGCCTCCCACTTACAACTGAGCTCACTTCATGGAACTGTCTGCCTGCTAAAAGAAAATTAACTATGTGGTGCAAAATTCATCTTGTGTCCAGTAACCAATAGTATCACAGTAGTAAAACCAACACAGTTAAATGTTTATTTTAATGAACTGGGGGAAGGAATGGAGGGCCCATTTAACAAGTTTGTGGACATTATCTAATTGATGGTGCTGGGGTAGCAGCAGTTGATCTTCCATCAGAGTGACCTGGACTAGCTAGAGGAGTTGAAATGCAATATCTTGTATCTGGGGTGGAAAATCCCTTTTTAACAGTACAGGCTAGGGCCTGACTGTCTAGGGAGGCTGCTGAATCTGTTGGCTCTGTTTGCCTCTATTGGCTGCTCCTGGATGGTCTGAGAGGAGCTCTGCCTCTGCTCCTTGCTGTACCACACCCATGCTGATATGCCATGCTCCACTTTGTCCTGCCCCCTGGAGCCCTTAAATCTTCCTTGGTTGCTCCTGGCACTGCCCTGTCCTCACCTGATTGGCTGCTGAGAGCTTATGGGTTGTGATGAGGCTCAGGGCTGCTTCATGGGTTCCTTGAATTTGGGATTCCCCCTGTAGAGTCAATCTCACCCCCTGGACTTCCCTTCCGTCACAACCTCTTCTGCCTCAACGACTGAAAGACAAGACTGTGCTGGATTCAGCCTTTATCAACCTGATGTAAATACTTTCAGTAGGGAGATGGACTATGTGACTTTCAGAGTTTCATGTCAGAACATAACTTTCCATTTACTTTTAGTTCATTCGTAAGGAAGAATTTTTGAACATGGAGATAGTTCCTGGGTCAGTTCTCATGTTACTGACAGAAGATATTACCTCATTTTCCTGAGGTTGATCTCAGTCCATATTGGAAGACACTGGCTGTCATAGTGATTTTAACAAGGGATCAAACTATGTAGGTGCTTAATTTGAGATTATTTAGATATGAGGCATAAAATATTTTCTATTCAATATAAATGTGTCAAACATTTATTCATGAAACTTTAGGTTCTGTTGGTAGTGGGATTTTTCTAAGAATTGAGTGTCTTTTTATCAATAATTCAAGTTCAAGAAAGGCTACACTTCTAAATGTCACCTTCTCCCCTTCTAATTTCCAGAAAGTATTGAACAAATAACTGTATTTATTGGACTGATAGTTGCTCTTCTAAATGGTTTTTATTGTATATGCTTTTTAGCATATATAAAATTTATTTACTCAGTATGATTTTCCTCATGATATCTTATGGAATCTTTGATGTGATCTGTAGTTATAGAATGTCGCGGTGCCTGTCGCTGGACTGTCCAGCTGTCCACCCCGGCTAGCTCTGGTGGCACAGCAGCAGCAATGGAGCACCCCCAGCGCTCCCAGCTGTTATCAGCTCAGGAGTGCCAGGCGGTGCTTCGGGTCCTTCTGCCCTTTTCCAGGGCCCCCAAGCAGCTGACAGGCTGCAGACGATGGCAGGAGACAGAGGCAGTCTGATGTTAGGGTAGAAATCCAAGTTTATTGGATGCTCCGAGGAGCTCCTCAACTCAGGGGATACAGCTAACAAAAGACCTCTCTACCAGGGAGAACAGTAACTTATAACAGGGGGAGGAACCCAGGGAAGGACCCAGCCACCCACNGGGAAAAAACAGAATAAACCAAATTACACAGAATAAAGCAAATTACACACTGCAACAATAGAATTCTGTGCTCTATTGCTTATAATTTGAAAATCGTTACTCTAAAGCGCTGTAAATAAATAGATGCTGTCCACATAGACAGCATAGCTTAGATGATGCCTAACAATATCAAATAGTTCTCCTGATAGCCTAGGAACACTAACACTACATATAATTTCTTCCATGGAAAGCTTTCTGTTCCGATTTAAAACAGTAACTATTATCTGTCAGTTATTTGTTTCTTAGCCAATGTATAATGACACATCTTAGCAAAATGCCCAGTTTTCCTGAAATGTTTGAGTTGAGCTTCCTTTGGGTGACACATGGTATAACTTGTAATGTGTTACTAGATTAACAGAAGTAGCTTTATTGTTTCTGTTTATATCAGTTTTACAGAGGTTTTAGTTCTCTAATTGTAGGCTTGCAATTTTAACTAATCAGCATTGAAAGTTTTAATCTGTAGGTATTGTATCACTTGAGCAGTGCTGCTTCTACCTTTAAGATCCCATTTTTGCTGTTGCTGTTAGCCTGACTAGCAACAGTTGTGAATTTATACTGTGTTAGGTGTGGATCAGGGGGTCCAGTACAGTATGCAATTGAACTCTTTGTAAAGTGCTATCAAATAAATAATTTGATACACTTCCAAATTTATATGTAGCTAAAATTTCTTCTAAAGTATCAACATAGTTTCTGTCCATTCACACAGAGTTTATAGCAATGTGATGTAATGTATTTGTTCAGCACAGAAACATTAACTAAGGCTGGGAGAACAGAGTTGTATTTCTTAGCAGCCAGAAGAAATGTAAAACTTTCTAAACAATATAGTATATAATCAGAGAAAAGTTTTTTCTTCAGAAGTCTCTTTAACAATTGCAGGCAGGGATTTAGTTAGAAGCTGTGGAGGTATCCTTTTCAGCATTTTTCAGGTCTGTTTTTATCAGATGATTGCACAGCAGTTAGTGTGAAGTCTAGCCAAAGCTGCAATATATCAGGATAGTACACCAGACACCCAAGAGAGGTGAACTCTTCCTGAGGGATTTCCTCTTTGATTCATCATTGATCGCATTGTGTTCCTATGCAAATTAAACTAAAATATAAAAGAATAAATAGGTCTTCCACAGCCTTTAAAGAAAACACAGAGATCATACATATTAAAAGATTCAAGTTCCTCTTTTTCTCATCTTTTTATTTTAACTTGTGTCAACATAGAGTGGAGTAATGAAAGTTCAAAGTCGAATTGAATGCATTTCATTATTTGTTGCATGAACACAAACTGTGTATTATGCTTCAGGTAAAATATAAATAAGGAATTCTCAGTATGTCACTGGTAGTTAAAAAACTGTAATTTGTGGGAAATTGTTTTGTTGGGTTTTTTTGGAAGCCATGATCTAGAATTCAGTTTCATATCAAATTGTATTGCAACGCAGAACTCTACTGCTTTATTCCAACCAACAATTTATGTGTTTGCTTTTCTGAATTAAAGCTTGTTAACTGCAGCATATGCATTGAAGATACCAAAGCACTCTTTTGTGAGAAATTGCCATTCCTCTCCCTTGTTCTGTCTTTCATGGAGAAGCTCTTTTTTCTTGTCTTGATTTCACAGAATACCAAAAGATGAATCTATTATTAGGTTTTATTAAAAAGGGGGAAAAAATCTCTCAGAAATATAATACCGTTGATTGATTATGTCTCTTTATTGGAAAAAGTCTAGAGACTGCTGAGGCCTGCATTACTTGGTTTTGTTGGCAGGGGTCCCTGAAATAAGTTCTCACAATGAGGCTCGAATGTCCTGTTCGTGGATTGTGCCAGCATTCATTATTGTTTCTTAACAGGTTGTAAATCAGTACTTCATATTTTCTTCTATTCCTTTTTTTTTTTTTTTTTTTTTTTTGCCTTGGCTGTTCATCTGCGTTTTTTTCAATCTTTAGACTGCAGGGATGTCATTGCTGTAATTCAGTGACATGCTTTTTATCATTTACAAAATATAACCTTGTATAATTATGTTTTGTGACACTATAACAGCTTCATGAGACTATAAAAGATAATATCATGTTTTTGTAAATAATAGTAATATTAAGAAAATATTCTGGTTTACGAGAAATTTTGGATTAGATGAGGACAGTAATGGTTGAAACTTACCATTTGACTTTTATTAATATAGAAATGGTAATAATGCTTGGCAAACTCTACAGCATAAAAAAACCCAAGGCAGTTCAGAAACTGTAACTGTTTCAATATTGGAGATAAGAATTGTTACTATAATGAAATTAAAAGCATCGAACCTTATAACTTTTAATTTTTGTCTGGATAAACAAAACAATTCAGATTTTTCTTACAATTAATGGTGAACTGAAAGTTGTAATGAAACCATGAAAAATACTTCAATCTGCAAAAAATGCATATACATATATGTATTGAACAAGTTCAGTACTGGGGAGAAAGAGCAAAGGCATTTTGTCATTTTATCTGAAAAAAAAAAGGAGGAGAAAAAAAAAGGAGTATGCTGTTGGTACAGACTCTCCAGATAGTCAAAAGCAAAGAAGAATCAGTGAGGTAATTCTTATTTTGGAAGTAGTGTCACTGAGTTAACAGAGCTAGCTGCAATGCCAATGATGCTACTGTCAAAACACTGCTGCTGTTTGTCAGGCTGTTTTGAAAAAAAATTGGCCTGCACATAGATCCTGTTATGCCTTTGAGATACATTCAGTGATGCTGAGCACAACATGCTGATATAAATTAATATAGTCCTGTGCAACCTCACTTTGGGTAATCTTCCATGCATCTGAGAGTATAAATGAGGTTTCATACTTCGCTATTCATATGTAGAGAAACTAGATTTTTCTCGGTTTCAGGACATGTGATAGGGGACTTGTAATAAAAATTCTGTTGACCAAATTATTTTTTTATTGACAGTCCTCAGTCCTTACTTTCATACTATTTTTTTGCAGATCAGAAAGATGCATGTGTTATGACAGGCCTGCAAAAGCTAAAAATAATAATATTAGTTTATGTGTTAAGCATAGACATGACTCTTTTCACGCCAGAGGCATAAAACTTAAATGGCTAAGCCAGGCACAGTGTAGATTGTTTCAGCAGTGGCGGAAAACATACTGAAAATCAATCTATTTTAACACCCCAATCATGTTCTTAAGGTGTTTGTTTTTTCCCCTCTCCTGATGAAAAAGTTGTCTAGGATGATTTTGACATTAAGTGCCTGCAACCATTAAGGAAAAACATGGACTATTTTGCCCTGGAAAGAAAATAGGGCTATTTCCTCATAAGAATAGAAAGTATCAGCCCAAGTCTCATTATGTATTTATTTACTCTATATTCCTTGCTTCCATTACTTGCCCCATTTTCATGTCATAATGTCTTTAAAGTATCAAGTGACTCAAGATATTGATGTCTGGCCACACTTTACCAATACTGCAAATTTCTGCTGTATTGTTCGTGAAATATATGCAGATAAAGTATAGCTCTATTGTGTGGATAATAAATTTTTATTACTGCAACAGGATAGCAATCTGTGAGAAAATGGAAAATTTTCAGGTTTCCTGAAACTATATTTATTGCAATCAATCATCAATTATTCTTCTCTTACTTCTAATTTTTATAATTAAAATTAGAAATGTAGTTTTCTAATTAGAATTTTTCTAATATTCTTCTAATACTATACATTTAAAATGTAATTTTTGTTTACCAGAAGGTTTTTATTATTTAAAGATGACACTTACATGTAATGCATTAATAGAGATGTTCATCCTAATTTGGAAAACATAAGCAGTCCAGGATTATGCAAAACTAGTTATTTGCACTAATTTATATTCACAGTAGCTGTGAATTTTATTTACCAAACAGATACTTGCATGTATAAATAGCTAAGGAAGTGCTATGTTTTGTGATCATAGTTCTGTTTTCATGATGGTCTGTGATATATTCCTAGTTTGGTTGTTGAGTTGATGGAAACCTCTAAAGTTTTAAGGCCTGAAGTTTCAAGGTTCTAAAAGTTCAGGAGTGGGTTTCTTTTTCACTGAAAAGCATGCTCATAATGCTTAATTAATATTGAATGAACATTTATTGACTCTCCCAAAAAACAGTCATTCAAAGTGTAAAATTTTATACTGTTTGTAAAGGTGGGTTTTCATCACCAACTGAAAATACAATGAGAATATATTTATGGAAAATTGTGAGCTAGGTTTTTTTTTCAATGGGAGTAGAAATACTGAGTCTGGATCCATTCCCAAGTAGCACTTTGAAGTCTTTAAGTCCATTGCAATCAAAACTGTATGTTAACTTTTCAACAGATGGCTATTAAGATAAATAATAGAATAAAAAAGCAGAGTCAGAGAAAATACATTAGTAGAAAAGTTCAAAATATAGGGTAATAGTATAATAAAATATATTTCCCCCTTTCACAAATGGACTTCTAGTTTTCTCCTAGCTGTTTCTAGTAGCTGTTTTCAGGTACATTTTATCTGTTCCATTCTACCTCATTAATACTGTTTTTGTAATGGTTAAGGGGGTAAATAGAGACTAAAGGAAGCTTAGCAAACCAAAGAAGTTGAAGAAAGACTTAGTTCTCTTGCTATATAAATGTCAGTGGTTAAACTTTCATAAATCCTCATTTAATTGTTCAGATTTTATTTAAAATTAATTCATTTTTCTAGCAGAGATTCTCCTGTCTCATTTTACAGGTAATTTGGTATCTGGTAATGTATACATACTCTATATTATGTAACTATTGTATATCTCCAGATATTTATATTTAAGTGGAATATATTGTCTAAATCACACTTTAAAACTGGAAGAGTAGACAGCAACAAATAACTACTCTGAGTCCCACAAGACTATGCTGTCTCCATCTGTTCTAAGCACAGAAGAGCAAAGGGAACTCTCTGTGATTAAAATTGATCAAACCCTGAAAGGTCTGAATGTACCAAAAACATGTGATTAAAAACAAACAAGGTTAGATGTTGATATCAAAAAATGAATATATTTTAATGGAAAGGAAAGGAAAGGAAAGGAAAGGAAAGGAAAGGAAAGGAAAGGAAAGGAAAGGAAAGGAAAGGAAAGGAAAGGAAAGGAAAGGAAAGGAAAGGAAAGGAAAGGAAAGGAAAGGAAAGGAAAGGAAAGGAAAGGGACAGAGCTTTAGAAATGTATCACTGCTCTATGGGTTCCAACAATGTCTTCTTGCTTCCCTCTGTCTGATCTCAGTGGTGAGGATCCTCCACTGAAAAACATAGAATGCAGTGGATTAATATCCATTGAGGGGATCAGGTTTGACAGTCTCTAGCAAGACTATGAATCCACTGCATCATGTTGCATCACGTCCAGTGCTCTGATGCAGGGTCTGGGAACACATGCCCAAAACCTCTCCTCCCCCCACTTTGCTGTGGGGGTCTGTGCAAGCCTGGCAGCAGATAAACCTGGGGCTGTAGCCTGCACCCTGAAGGTGCTGGGCTGGGCCCTGCTGTGGATGTTCTTCCAGATGCTTTGGACCATAGTGTCACTTTCCTTTTCTCAAGTTGCCTTAGGCGATTTAACCCACAGTTCAGGGCCTCATTCAGCATGTGGTGGTATTCCATGCAGTTTTTGTTGTATGATTTTCTTATAACAGGCCAAAGTCCTTCATAAAGTTGTTTAAGCCATAAACCATAACATTTCAGTCTCAGATACATACCTATCATAACATTACACTCAGCAACAAAGTTTTTGGAATTCATTATAGAATGTTTTTTTATAGAAGGGATCCTAAAGATCATCTAGTTACAACTCCTTGCCATGGGCAGGGACACCTTCTACTAAACCAAGTTACTCAAAGCTCAATCCAGCCTGGCCTTGAACACTTAGAGGGGTAAGGCATCCACAGTTTTGCTAGACAACCTGTTCCAGTACATTGCTGTAGGAGAAGGGAATATAGGTGACCTCATCCCTGATAAGTAACAGCTGTGTTAATTACCTAATACAGCGTCACCCCTGATGAGTCCCAGCTACATCCAATAAAGACAAGTGTGATAAAAGGGAATGCGTTAGCTGGTGAAGGTAATCATCATGGAGGCTCGTGAACGTGAGGACCATGAAGAAGAAGGATCCTGGGGAGAGAGACTCACTGCTGTGAGGTCAGTCTGGATCTGCAGTTCGAGCCTGTTGTTGGAACCTGCAGTCGCAGCCTAGCTAGGTAAAAGCCTGTATTCAGAGGCTGCAAGGGAAACCTAAAGTAGGAGCTTTCTGCAGCCAGAATCAGTGAATAGTTGGAGTCAGGATGGCTGAGCTGTAAAGAGGAATAAACCAGGACCCTTTTAATACTGTGATAATCAAGAAGTCTGTCTCAGCTCATTCTGCCCTCTAACAAGAGGGCTGCTGCAACACATTGCCACCCTCACAGTAAATAATTTCTTACTAATATCTGTTTTAAACCTAATCTCTTTCAGTTTAAAGACAATTCCCCTTGTGCTGTCACTACATGGCCTTGTAAACTTCAGCTTTCTTGTAGTCTTCCTTTATGTACTGGAAGATGTTATAAAGTTTCCTCAGAGACTTCTATTCTCCAGGCAGAACAACCTCAGATCCCTCACCCCATCTTTATCGGAGAGGTGCTCCAGCCCACTGATCATCTTCATGGCTTCCTCTTGATTCACTCCAGCAGGTCCACATCCTTTTTATATTATGGTCCCCAGTGCTGGATGCAGGCCTCCAGGTGGGGTCTCATGAATAGGGAGAAAACGGAAAAGATGTACAATATAATGCATGCAAGCAATAGCAGACTTGAGAGTCTGATCTTCAGAGGTGATGGAGAATGAGAGGAGGATTCAGAGGAGGCTGCACAAATCATTGCAACACACTAGGCCATGGATTGTAGTCTAGCTGTCTGAGAGACAGGGTAGGTTCTGATGGTATAAACCTATTTCTGCATCAGTGTCAATTCTGAATTCTCTTGTTGTAGAAGTCCTCGGTTCTAATGTCCATAGCAGCAGTAAAATCTTCCTCCAGAAATTAGTGTTAGTATAGGTGTACGTGGTTTAAAGAAAAACAAAAAACCCTGTATGGAATTACCTGAAAATCTTGGTTCAATTAATGCTTTGTCACAGTTTATTTAAGGAGAGGGGCGTGTGTGTTAAAAAAAAGAATAGCGTCTTGAGTGGTGAAATTGATATATAATTGACTGCATATGCCATCGGTTACTGTAGCTGAATAACTTTTGTAACTTGGACATTTTCAAATGAGAATTCTGTGGAGCTGATTTCTTATTTTGGAGCCTTTCATGTTATTAACTAGTGTGACAGAAGAAGCAATGAATCAATTATTTCTAGTTAAATATACTTTCATTTACATTTCAGTCTTTATATAAAGTATTTATAATGAACTAATTCTTGAAGATGTTATCATGCTGTTTTATTCATAATAAGAACACAAACATAGCAGTGAATATTATGGAAATGTTGTTTCAAGTTCTGTTCTTGAGGCTTCTGCATTTAGAAATAACTCAGTAAAGCTTGCGCACTGGGAGTTGGTCAAAATTTTTATATATTTCTTTGGCTTTTTCTTTTTCCAAAACAAACCAATCACTCTCAGTTTAGTGTTGAGATTAAAGGCAAGCGATGAATGATGCAATATGTGTTAAAAATGTACTTATTTTGGCTAAAACACCAGTGTATGAAATTTAAGAACCTTCAGTTTGAAGGTTTGGATTCTTGTGATATTTTGCTTCATGAATAAGTGGAACTCCAGTGTGCATCAAGCATTAAACAGGATGCGAAAAACTTACGGTATTTTTCTGTCAAAGAAAAATCTTCCCTGTCCTTTATTAAAAAAAGTTAATGTTACCTAGATTTTAGTCCTTCAAGATTGAAAACTAATCCAGAATGCTTTTCAATTATTACATCAGTTGTTATTTGTATAGAACATAATATTGGAACAGAAGGTTAAAGTGCATATTTTCTTTGGATCGCTTCAACTGAAAATTCAAACTACTAAATATAAGAAGATAGCATTAGTTTTATTCATGGCCTTATGATTATCACACATATGTACAGTGGTTCTCTCAACTGAATTCCTGATATCCTAGTCTAGGATTCCCCAATTCCAATAATTAGTGACCTGAAATAGAAAAAAGAAGGCAGAGTGACTTGTTTGCCCACAGATGCTCCATGTAGTTGAAGTGATAACATGCAATTTGTGTTTCCACTGTGCATGCTGGATACATGCTGTTTCTCCATTTATATGGAGAACAAGATCTTTCTAATACTGTTAGTCATTTTTAATTCATGTTCAAATGCAGGGCCTGGTGTTGGTTGTTTTTCTGCTATAATGGCATACACCTGATGAAAACTTCCTGGCTGGCTTGTTTTTCTTTAGAGGTGTGCTTGTAGAATGTTAATATGCACGCATACCTTAGCATATCTGGGTTTTTTGATCTTCTGTGAACCATTCCACTACCTTGTTAATTCCAATAAATATATGGCAAGATACAGACAGTTATTTGCAAACAAAATGAGGGTGTTTTATAATACTACAGGTATTTGCCAGTTTCCTTATTATACTAGACTAATATTTGCCTTATTATAGTGTGAGACTCTATAACTTCAACACAGATGCCAAAACAGCAATAAAAAGAGAAAAACCATATTTCGGAAACTGTTGACTTCAACAGCTTAGTTATAATTTAGATTACTTACAAGAAAAATGCTTAGCTTCTAAAACTACAGTGATGTTGGTTTGGAACTTTATAATTAAGAAAAAGTCTGTTATCAGTTTATTTTCTTTTCTGAAGTAAAGAAGACTTACAAAAGCATAAATAATTTTTTAAAAAAATGGTCGGCAAGTGCAGCATTACATGTTATAAAAATACATGCATCATACAGAAATAAAGTGTTGTTCTTTGTATCTGAAAGTGTCAGGTAAATCTTTAGTACATTTGGAGAGGAACTGGAAGAGGTATGGAATTTTTATTTATTATTATTCTAACTTAGTTTCTCTAAAACTGCAAATACATAATTAAGGTTTTATTTCTTTACATGGGTTTAGAGGAATGGAATTCATAAAAATTTGTGCATACTAGGTGTGGAGATGTTCATTGTAGGTTTTATCCTTGGGAATAAACTTTTGCTGTTGTTCTCAGCATTGGTAGCTTTGAAACTTTGGTGAATCTTTGAACAACTTCAAACCCATTCAGCAAGGTTTTGGTCCAGTATTGGTCACAAATCCAGAACACAGCACTGTGTGGGCTGCTATGAAGACAATTACCCCCTGCTCAGGTACACCCAGTGCAGCTTTACTGATATAAAAAGATACTGAGTTCCTGTGTGTTGTCGAAATCTGTGAGTAGTGAAAAGAAAAAAAAAAAACCTAACACTATTGCTGACCTTTATTAAATGTGAGCCAAATTTTACATTTTTTTGGCCAGTCAGTCATGTACGTGCTACAAAACTGGGCCCAGGAGCTGTGCATACTATAGACTGTGGGGGGTGCAGAGTGGTTGAGGAAGGAACCCCTGGGACACAGTGTCTTAGAGCTGTAACTAAGACCACAGAAATGTCAGGCAAGTACAAAGACTTCATTTTACTTGGCAACTTTAGGCATGAAATTTCTTTGAAACCTCATATCCTGTTTGTCCATGAACGTTCTAAGATTTTAGGAAGCATATTTTATATCTTGAGTTGACTTGTAGTCTTCCCTTTTCCCATCTTGCTATAACTGCTAAATTCATTTAACACGGTGGGATGTCTAAATACACTGATCATTTGCATTTACCAGGGCAGGCAAACAAAATAGGTCAAAGTTATTTAACACCTTATTTCCTCTATGGCAGTAGTTCTGCTTACCCAACTTTGAGTCATATATTCCTTCACCCTCCCATGCATAAATCGTGCTTGCCCTTTCAGTGAGCCATTCTGTGTGCCAATCCAATGGGATGCTAAGCTAGCAGAAGTCTGATTTGGGTCCAACACGATGAAGAACTGCATGGTTGGGAGCTGGCAAAGGTCGACTCACCCTTTTAATATCAGCAGGCAGTTAGGTTGGTCTGTGTGTAGAAGAGTTTATTTAAGGCTTCTTTTTTTTAGCATACAAATGAACCGGAAATGCCAAGAAAACCAATTGCAAGATTTCTAAGGAGTAGACAGTAGTAGCCATTCAGGGAGATGCCTGCATAAAGGGTGAAATGACAGCCACTCTTAGGTGTCTGGAACAGCCAGGCTTCACAGTTGCTCTGTTCAGTCAGGAGAGAGTGAGAAATCCGTCCAGAGAGTGATTTGAAGCACCTACATTAAAATCCTCTCTAGTATGTACATTTTGGTAAACATCGCTCTCTAAAGAAAACTACATCTCTTTTGCTGATCCAGGGAGCTTAAGGAGACTAACCTCCTAACTTAAGTGTTTTAAGAGTTGGCCTGTGTGATACACTTTCTGATTTTACTGAAAAATTTCAAATTAAATAAAATTATATCTCATGAGCAAAGAATAGCAAATGAGAATCTGATTAATATATTCAGGAGAATAAAGAATTTGGTTGTGCTGGAAAGCTTATATCCGAAAGCACAGACAATGATTAAGAAATAGAATAACCTTAAAACACAAACTCTCCTTGCACCAAGTAAATGTAGTAAGATGATTAGTTTTTCCAAAGCAATGCAGTCACAGGCCTTTCCTTACCTGAAGATATTGTTGGAGTCCTTTGACATCATTAACATTTTTCCTCCTTTTCTACTGCAGATTTAATCTGATGGTAAACTTCCATTACTGTAAGAGGAAAGGTAGGAAATGTTTGCCACTCTGCAATTTTACTTCTAATGTTTTTGATGTTATTGATTGACAGGAGCCTTAACTGAGCACTCATAAAAAATGGTCTTTGACTCCTGTGGTGTTTAAAATTGTTTAATTACCATTTACCAATTTACTTTGCAGCAGTGATGCTGAAATTGCCAACAACTTTACTGATTTTGAGAAATAATCCACCCTATTTTGCCCAGTAAAATATGGCAGAATAATTTTAATAATTTCATTAAAACTTTCTGCATATTTTTACACTTCCTGTGTCCTGTGCTTCAAAGACTTGTAAATCAGATTTGTTGAAAAATGGTAGCCGTAATCAATAACTGTAAAATGGAGGAATTCTGTGAAGCAGACCAAACTGCTTTGCATGAAATATGTCTGCAGTAAATTTTACTTCCCTTTGTTTCATAGATACTATCTTCCAATGAAGATCACAATAAATTTGTTCGTTTGCAGTCATATAATAGCCTTGTTAAAGTTACTAGTTATAAGTGGTATTAGTGGGGTTTTATTTCAAATGAAGTTCAATTTAGTGAATTTCAGTAAAGTAAAAATAATCTAATCACAGGTACCAAAACCAAGAACTTTGGAGTCTCCATCCTATTGCTTTGGAAAACACAGCTTAAATTCTCCTCTTTTGTTTTTGTATATAAAATAGGAAAAAGTATGCATTTTCTTCATTGTCACAGATGTTCCAAATGGAATTAATGAGTATTTGATACACAGAACAACTCCAGCAGAAAAAAAAAAAAACTCTTCAAAATAAGTCTGCTGCAAAGATTCTGTATTGTACCTGGGCCTGTGTCCCTGCACAGAGCATATTATGACATTACAACTTAGTCCAAATGTTTGCTTTTAATATTTTTTTATTTCTTTTATCAAAGTTTATCCTCTCCTTCCTTGTAAGTAAGTCATAGTGCAGAATTTAGGATAGAGTAGATTGAAACCTTTTAAATGCTGCAGAAAATAATCAACCACAGAAAAACTTCCAGGTCATATGAAAGCTAGCTGTTCTCTGGTGGGTATCAGTCTCGAGGCAGGATGAGATAGGTTAGTTCCTAAATTAATAAAAGCACTTGGAAGTTTCTCTTGGTTCTATGCACAGTCAGCAGAGAAGAAAAGAATTCAGGTGAATTAGATTGATATTGAGAGATCCATCATAGTGTTTACAGGAATGATGTTAAGTAATTGAACTATCATCCTAAGAACTGTTTCTCATAGGCCTTTTAGTGGAAAACAATGGCTATTTCAGATCTTTACTCGTGAAAGAAAACATGCTTGAGCTTATTTCAAAAGTTTTGCAGATTGTTTTACAACAGTGGAATAAAAGTTCTAATGATCTCTTCAACTGTAAAAATGCTTTCATTTTTAATTTGAAATGGTTTCTGCAAAACCATAACTGCTCATCTTTACAGTGTTTTATTTTTTTTAATTTTTAACTTCATTTACTGAAATCCACCAGTTTGTCACTGTAGCATTCTGGAGAATCATTTGAGAGAGGAATACTCTGGAAGTCCACGAAGCTTTAGAAGTGTGCAGGTCAAAAAGCACAATCTTTTATTTGCAGGGAGTTTAGTTCTACCTGGTACCTAGGCCATCATTTTCTTATTTTTTTGGAGTTAACCAAGTGATAATAATCAAACACTTTTAATTCCATTATCTGCTCATCTGCTCTCTGTCCTAGAATGCATATGAGTTTCCAGAATATTTGAATTCAAAATACATCAGATAATTGAAAATATATGAATATGGCTTTTCTGGAACATTCTTACTCAAAATCACAGAAGATTGCAAATAGGCTACATAATTCTGTAAAATAAGACTGCAAGGGAACTGAAGAAATTACCTAGGCCTTTCCAAGATCCAAGACAGGGTGCTAAATATATGTTCTAGAAAGTGTGTTGGAGTACGTTTCCCTGGGCTGCCCAGGGAGAGAGAAAAATTCAGGGGTTCAATTAAAGCCTTTAGAGAAACTAAAATATATTAAGCCACATAGACATGAAGTATAAGTTTGATTCAGGTTTCTTATGTTTCTGGAAATTTTACTTCCATCAGAACTGCCATCTTTCAGATATGCAGCCACAGTTAATTCATTTTATCTTTGTATTTTTGTAGATCTAATAGACTTTTGCTGTTTGTCAATGAAAATACTGTGTGAAGCAATGTCAGTGTCATATTAGAGCAAAGATAGATGGAATTTGCTATTTGTTTCCTCCTTTTGCTCTTCTGAAGTTAAGGAAACTGTACTGCAGTGTACATGCATAATTATCAGTCAGTATTTAGAAAATCCCACTGAATTCTGGACTTCAGTCTTAGATGCTATATGAATATATATTTCAGGAAAAAAACCCCAACCAACCCTGGTTTAAAGACTTCAAACAGATGACAATGACAGAAAGAGAAAATCAGGCAAAGGACAGGGGAATTATGTGCTTTATGTTGTGTGTTGGGTCAGCAGCAGGGTTAGGAAATTGAAAGTGACCTGGTCTGTTAAGCTGGTATGCTCATAGGAAGCAAAAGCAGTGTTTCCATTCTGCATCCCCTTTCAAACAGATGGAATCGTCTTCTCTGAAGAATAAATAGCAGAAAGGTACATAGATCTGAGATAATGTTACTGAGATAACCTTAACATCTGCCTTCACTTTTGGCTTTCTCGTAATATTTGAAATATACTGAAAAATTCAATATACTTTAGCTCTCTGTCTTGCTTTTCTAATTTCTTTTCTGAAGGTGCCAGTCAGAAGATGATGAAAGGTGAACAGTATGGAAAAAAAGGTTCTAGATCATCTTTAATATGAAGCAAAATGTTCCACTAATCATTATCCAAAACAATTTTTAAGACACGAGAGTATTCTTCCTAGAAAGTAGAGAAGGTCATATGTTATGTGGATAAAGTATTGTCAGATGGCTGCACAGAGCAGTGCAAGGTTGAGTGCTGAGAGGTGACTGAGGCAGATGTCAAGCCAGGGTGCTGAGTAGTGAAATGGGACAGAGAAGAGAAGTGCAGTCAGGAAATGCAGAGAGCAGAAATTGGAGGCAGCCCGTGATGTGTAGGGGTTGTGCTGTGGCCTCTCAAGAGTGAGCTCCTTGAATCCTGCAGAGAGGTATTGCTATACCTCCTGACAGTTGTGACATTCATCTCTCTCTTTATTCCTGCAATGTGCTAACTTAAGTATCCTTACTGAAGTTTCATCTTTTATCATCTGCCCTGCTATTTTGTTTATTCTCTACTGGACACTCTGGGAGATATTGACAGGGTTTCACAGAAGCATAGTCAGAGAAAGTACTTCTCTGACCAGGGCTGAAAAGTAGAGGAGGCATTTTGACCTGGTGTTAGAAAGGAAAGAGCTGTCATGTTAGCACAGAGTTACTGCAAGATACCGGAAGTTAGATCTTTTAATTTTACAAAAGACTTTCTAAAACAACAATCTCAAACCACAAATGGATGTCTTTAATGAAAGCAGAATATTTATGCTATTGTTCTTTCTACACAGCATTTTTCTCTCTTCAGTTCACAGGGAAAGCTGGAAAATAATTTCATGGCAGATCACTTACTGTAGAAAATGCAGGTTATTATGCTAGAAGTAAACATGTCCCTCACTAATCTGAACACATATTGTGTCAGGGTAAACTCAAGAAGTTATTCCATCTTCTAGATGAGACTAGAGTGGCAAAGTAGTAAACATTTGTCAGAAGATTCTTTCAGTTTTCTGAAGAGTAATTAACCTATTTTCCCCCAGAGGTTACAATTACAGCAGTTTGCACAGTGGGCACCCTACCTACTTCATTTGTATATACTTATCTTACTTTCCTATTGTCTTAAGTACAATATCAATACAAGCTTTAAAAGAATTGCGGAATTTGTGTCTATACATAACTCTGTATTTTATAAGGGTAAGTGATTTTTGCATTGGTATGAGTTTATACAACACTCAAAAGTTTCCACAGAGAGAGTAGGTGCAATGAAAGTGTTAGCTATGGAGAAAAAGTAGAAATTTTGTGTCTTAACATTGTTTCCTGTTTTAATTTTAAATTGAAGAAATCAGCAAGCAAGATCAGGGAAAATTCAAAAGGTCCCTGAAATGGCAGTCTTTTATACAAAGGATTGTCATCCTCATTGGAATCTTGAGTTGTGAATTTATTGAGTTGATAAAAACACTGAAATCTGGCTTATTGCTGAGTGTTAGCAATAAGATGTGGAGCAAGCCAGGCATCTCCCCTGTGGCATGATAAAGACTATGAAGTTGAGCTCTTTTCTACCAGATCTGGGCCATGTCCTAGCAGAACAGTCTGTAGTGGAAATACTGCTAACCATTATTCTGCAAGTACTTTTTAAAAAAATCTAGTTGAAGTAATGAAGTTTTTTATGCTTTTCCCCCATTGTTTGTATGTGAGTTAAAATATTAAGTTTTAGTTTTGTTACTATGCATATGTAAGAGGAAAAATGCTAGAGAAAATTCTGTTTGTTGTGGATTACAAAAAAACCAGAATTTTCAACATTGTGATTTCTTGACACTGTACTTGCCTTTATGAGAAGTTTTTTGTAGCTCTTATTTCATAAAAAAGAAAATCCTTTCTATCTAGAGAATATTGGCCACTGATTTTCATATGAAAATTGTAATTTTAGATATTTTCAGAACTCCTGATTAGGTGCACCCACAAAATATGGATCTGTTAATTCTTTTACCTGCATGAAGAGGAGATATCTCACAGCAAGTATGTAAATATGTAGGAATGTTTCTTTCATTTTGCTAGAAACATTTCTGAAGTTTGAAGCATCTAAAATGTCTGTAAAGATGCTTGCTCATGATTATGTCTTAAATCTTTCATTATTTGCATCTACCATACATGTGGCAGAAGAATTCATGGTAAAAAGAAGCCCATAGGTATTAGGAGTGCAGATGAAGGAAATGACTCTAGTGGTGTAATGTGATAATTTCAGATTGTTGATTGTGTGCCCAGAAAGAAATTTGCTATAAAGAATATTGTGAATTAAATTCATTTATAGAACAATTTATTCAAAGCACATTTCTCTGTCTCAGTGTTTAGACACAGAGGTCATTATAGATCTTCCCTCTTTTGAAAAACAGTTGTAAAAAGGAAGCCATCTTTTCCAATAGTAGTGATTTTCCTAGATGTGTAAGTGCAGGCATCACAGAAAAATACAGAGGATGTCTTACTTTAATAGTATCAGCGTCTGTAAAATCCTACAAAGGCAGAAAAGTTCAGGTCAGTAAGCTATGGACATAACAGCTCTTTACATATTTTCATATGCAGAGATTTATGTGCTGTTTGTCACAATCCTTTCTCTAGATAAACAAGTTACATAAATTACCCATTTCTTCTCCAGATCAAAAGCTGTTTATGTCCAAATAATGCTACTGTTGCTCAGAAGAGTAGGTAGAAGGGCTTCCAAGGGAAAGACAGTTATTATTTGCAAGTGACCCTCGATGTCAAAATGCCAGTGAATTCATAAGAGAGGAAATAAAATAAATTATTCTAAACACATTGAATTGACATTAAAACCATCAAATCAGACTTTTTAGTCTGTTTCTCTTTCCTTTTCTCTTTTTAGTATCATTCCTTTATAGCCAAGATAGGTGAAATGGAAGCATTATAGTAAATGGAATATGTTAGAAAGTAGATTAGGTCTTCTTACTTTTCTGTGTAGTAAATTCAGTAACATTCAGATTCTGCTGTTAAGAACGGGACTCTGCAATGTGGTATGGTTTTTTTTGTTGTGTGGTTTTTTTGTGGTTTTTTTTTTTTTTTTTTTGTTTGTTTCAGTTTATCATATTCTGTACAAGACTAAATCTAAAGTATGTTTTCATTTCAGACTAAATTCCCTTTCTCGTTGTGATTTGTGTGAACTGAAGACAATGGCAAGAATGATGGAGATAAAACAAATGCAAACATAATGTAAATAACAGGTTCTAGTGATAAAAGTGATTCTTATATGTTTTGTCTTTCAAGTTCATACATAAAACTTTGGTTTTTTTCCCTTGCCTTGGAGAACTTTTCCATATGTTGTAGCATATCTTTAAATCCTCAGTGGATGTTTAAAATTAGTGGAGTATGGACTGCAATAACATAAGGACTGTCTAACTCTCAACACCTGTTTTGGCACTCTTTCTGTAATTGATCCCTGAATAGCATGCATTTAGAGAGTTAAACGAAGAAATGTCACAATTCTTAGTAGAAAGGTTCAGAAGATCAAACAATTGGGTTTGCAACCAATTATCTCTAGTTGCTGTTTTAGAATCAGCATAACATAGGCAGCCGAGTCAGAGTAACCCTTGAAGCCTACATGAGCATGGTACTGCCTGAAGTATCATAAGCATGAAGATGTTATAAAGCTAGAAGTGACTTGCATCCCAATCCTGCCATCCCTGCCTTGCAGACAGCAGTCTAGATCATTGCATTTGACTTCATGGAAAAAAAAAAAAAAAAGACTAAATCAGGTTTCTATTCATTCTTTAGTTCTAAGCAGAGTCTCTCTGCCTGGATTTGGTTTTGACTTCTTCCAGACTTTGTAATATAAGAAATGTTATTGAGCATGGTAACTCGGATCAAGCAGAGTGGAAAGCTTTTGGAAATACCAATTTTAGCTTCATGCACATGAAAGAATGAAAAACATATAAGTGATTTAACAGCCTAGTTCTGGATCATCTTTAGCACAGGCATAGAAGTTCTAAAGCTTGGAAAAGCAACTCTCTGGTCATCTTTGCTTTCTTCAGTAGCAGCCTATCTATTCCATACTCACCATATCTTGTTCATAATAATTTATTTAGAAAATATTAGTCATTTTTTTCCACCTTGAGTATCGTTTAGTACTCAAGTTGAATGCCTTGTGTTATGTGGACATATCGTTGTTTCTCAACTATAGAAAAGATTATTGAAATAAAACCTTAGAAAGAAAATCTATACTATGTGTTAATAGGTATTCTGTTTAAATATGTGTATATGATACAGTTTGAAAGCACTATTTCCATCTTAAAAGAATACTTTGAACATTTATGGTATAGTATTGTCTGCTCATGTACTTTAAAGTGCCATTTCTTTATATTAAATAATAGCTGAGAATCTTCTTTGGTTAGGCTCTGGCCACCCACAGCTGTTCACAAGTATTGTAAAAATAGGAAATACACCTGGCTTTTTTCTTGTATGAAGTGCTTAGATTTTATGAAATGGATTATGTTGACGGATTTCAATATATTTGCATATTTTTAAATTATAAATAAGTGGTCTATCATCAAACAACTCTTTAGTAAAATATACAGAAAGCTACACAGCTCAGGTGCTAAATATATCTTTTCATAAATGTATACACTGCCAGACTGCTATTGGAAAAAACAGAAAAACACTGCCTGCCTCAGATTTCCTTTCTTTAAATGTCACTATTTTTGTGTCCATTTGCCATCTCGCAATAGTCCGCAGAGTCTGGGGAACAATAAATTGTCCTGTACAAGAAAGAACATGGTAGAAGGAAGCTCCCAGGTACTGCTTTCCTCTTTCTATACAGGCTTGTAACACTGCTGTACCCTGTAGCAATTGTTTTCTGTTACAAAACATCAACCCATGTCTTCCATTTTGTATTTTTTCTTGAGAACATGAATGTTTTTTAAATTCACTTTAGATTTCTGTAATTTTTTTTTACTTGTCTGGAGGGGCCAAATATATGGGAAGGAGAGACTTGTATCATCAAGTTTTTCCTGTTAAACTCCTCCCTTTATCCTAATTCCATACAAAAATACCTGCTGTCATGTATTGCATTTGATTGCAAAATGATTATTGTTACAGAAAATAAAGAGTAATACTTAAAAAGGAATTGACATTGATAATACCAATACCATTGGTTTCTCATACACTTCACATCATTCTGCCTGAAACAGAATTATTTAAATTCAGCCTTCTCAGTTTTTTCTTCTAGTTCTGTAATTAATTTCTAATGCAATAATAATAATGCTACATAATTTTGTTTTTACAATTTACATTTCTTAAATTTAAAAAATATTGTACTTTTCGTCTTGATTGCCAATATATAAGTGTAAAGACTAATGGATTTCCTATGCCACCTGATGTCATCCACATTTAATTTACGTAGCTCCTGGTTTTGCCTAAGCGGGGTTGAATTTGTCTTAAGGAGTTTCAGTTTAAAAATTCTAATTAAAATTAATTCTCAACAACTGACCTTTGAAAAAATTTGCCTTTTGTAGACATTATTTTTAAAATATTTTCCTTAAATTGCATAGGTGGGCCACCTCATCTGAAATCTATTTCTGGAGAAAATATGAAAAAGGACAAAAAAGAAATGAAATCACAGCCAAATGGAATACTGTTTCTACTACCAAAAAATCTTCATAAATCATATTCTGTGATAATCTTTGCTGTAGTAACTTTTTGTTAGCTCTTCATCTTAGTTCTCAGAAAGATTCCTACTTTCAATAAATAGATTGTAAATCAAATTATACATCAATCTCTAGAAATTAGGTATTAATCACATTGAATGGCTATTTCATTGGCCTAAAATTTTTGAAAAAATTGAGAAAGTACTGGAGAATTTTATTTTTTCATTTTAATGATAAGCTTTTCTGTGCCTCAAATGTCAGTGGAAACATTAAGAATGCATAGTTTATCTAGTCAGGAAAGAAGTTCTGGTTCATGGCTGCTCACAATATTTGCTGTCAGTGAGTGAATGTGTCACAGAAGCTTTATTCTCTCTGTCTTTTGCTGTAGAACTGTTGACTGAATTCTGTCATCCAAAGTGCTCTGCAGACATATACCAAATGTCTTTCAGAGAAACCATGTGACAGTCTTCTTGGAGGATTGTATTCCCTCTAGGGAAAACCTTTCAACACCAAATTGTTTGTAGTGCCATATGAAAATCCTTGGATTTTCAATGAAAATAGAAACTGAAAAAAGAGCATATTTGACTTGAGTTATTAATTCAGAAGGCAGCTGTACGACAGTCCTGATGAAATGAATTATCTCTGTGAGCTCAGGCTCAGCTTCCTTCGGATCTTCTGTTCTTTGATATAGTGGCCCTCAAAGTTCAGTGGTATCTTTGATTTCTGTAAAGATCCTGAAAAAGGGCTATTTCAGCCTTTTGCAATTACTAGCACGGAGACCACTTTTTGGCCAAAATATGAAAGACCTAAGTGAAAAAAAAATGTATTCACGGAATTACTATTTTTTTAATGCCCACTACAGTGTGTATCCTTATTGAAAGTGGCAAAAACTTTAATTTAGTGGGTTTGTGACTTAATCACTGTTGTGTGCTGTATTTTATCTGTTACTTTTCTCTGAAAAAACCCTAACTCTGCATAGATAGGAGAGATCAGGAATTTTGGGATTTAAATCAAAGTGTAGAAAAACAGATTTTCTTTTAATGAATACGCCAAATTTAAGTTTTGTCAAAATAATTCTTATTGTCTACAGTACTATAGAAGGGGAAGAAAAAATAGGAGACAAAAACATTTCTGGAATGAAAGACAAAAGACTCAGATTTGTATCACTCACGTGAGAAGTTCAAAAGTCATCTGTGTCTATTTATAGCCAAGATCTTAAAATGCGTCCTTCTTAAAAAATAGATCATGGCAGACTCTCTTGAACATTATTACACTGAGTATCTCTCTGCATAAATAATTCAGTCTTCTGTGGTTGGAGGCAATGTATGGCATATTTTTTCTCTATTCTGTAGCTGAGAAAGTGCATAAAAAGTGTAAGTCATTGTGTCATGTTTTTGTTTTGCTCTGAAGAGTTTTAGTCAGCAAGGTTGAGACCAATCGGGGATTAAATACATTTTTGGAGAGAACTGT
The DNA here is from genome assembly GCA_013400495.1 of Nicator chloris. Taxonomy (NCBI): domain Eukaryota; kingdom Metazoa; phylum Chordata; class Aves; order Passeriformes; family Pycnonotidae; genus Nicator; species Nicator chloris. The sequence continues at coordinate 30,752 of WAAE01022723.1, forward strand.
TCATTACAGTTTTGGCTCCATCCTGAGACAGATTAGCCTGTATGGTTTTCACCATACACAGACACAAATAAAAATAAAACTCTGCTTGGGAGAGGAACCTGATGAAGTTTCATTGATTGGGAACATGCAGACAGTTTGTCAGAAGAAGTATGCTGCTAAATCCCTTCTGCCCTACTAATTATAACACAGGTTTTTCTGTAGTCTTTTAGAGTGTGGCCAAATTCTAGAACAAAATATGTGAGTAACCATATTGGTCAGCTGATTAAATCTCACACAGAATTGGAATTTTAGGAAACCATGCTGTCTTACGGTGTCATTTGGATAATATAAGAATCATCTTGGCTGTCTGGGGTTTCTTTGGCTACCTAGCCTACAAAACTGTATATTTATTTTCATGAACCTCTCCAATTTTAGTGCCACGTGAACATTAAAGCATTCCATTTGAAACTCATACTCTTCAAGAGTAGGAAAATAATAGAAGGTATATTTTTACAGAATATTTGTCTCTTAAAATGTAGTTAGTGCTTTTCCACGCCACTTACCCTATTTGTAAGAATCCCCTCTGATTTCAGAATCAGGCACAGAGTGAAGTATTTAACTACCAGGAATTAATTGAAGATAAATATTTGAGGTTTATTTTTAATTTGATTGGTTT
>WAAE01022724.1:0-76606 GCA_013400495.1 Nicator chloris
CCCGGGCCCCGATCCACACCGCCTGGGCCTGCTCAACACGGCCCCAGCCCCGACCCACATCGCCCCGGCCCGGCTCCACATCGCCCCGGGCCGGCTCAACACCGCCCCGGCCCAGCAACCGCGGCGCCACCCGTGTCTCATCCTCGGCCGAGCGCGGGATGGAACACGGGCACGGCGGGAGGAGGTGTGCCTGCACCAGGTGTGCCTGCACCAGGCGAGCGAGCGCCATGGTGCCAGGAACGGGTGTACCCTGTTACAGTGACACGGGTGAGCACGATAGTACCCATTTCCCCTGTTACAGTGACACCGGTGAGAGCGATGGTGCCTGGAACGGGTGTCCCCTGTTATAATGACACAGGTGAGTGTGATGTGCCTGGCACAAATGTCTCCTGTTACAATGACACAGGTGAGTGCCACGGTGCCAATTTCCCCTGTTACAATGAGACAAGTGTGTGCAGTGGTGTCCCCTGTTGTAATGGCACAGATGAGTATGATGATGCCAATTTCCCCTGTTACAGTGACACAGGTGAGTGCCACGGTGCCAATTTCCCTGTTACAATAACACAGGTGCATGTGATGATGCCAGTTTCCCATCCCACAATGATACAGGTGAGCGTGATGATGCCAGTTTCCCCTGTTACAATAACACAGGTGAGTGCCATGGTGCCAATTTCCCATCCCACAATGACACATGTGAGTGTGATGCGCCTGGCACTGATGTCCCCTGTTGTAATGGCACAGGTGAGTGTGATGAGGCTGCAGCACACCCACTGTTAAAGTGCTTCAGGCAGCATAGCAGAGAGCAGAGGTGCCTGTGCCAGCTGTGTCCCTGCCAGTGGCCACTGTCACCCACAGCTGGGGGTGCTAAGATCCACCAGCAGCCCTCGACAGGGTGAAGGGCTGAGGCAGGGCCACGGACCATCCAAGGGACCCAGTTTGCAGCTGAAGGAGATGGGGCAGGGCTGGAGGTAAGGCTCTGTAAGAGTTGTGGTGTAAAACTTTTCAGGTAAATCTTTTGCATGTTCAACTGAGGTGCCCATCCAAGGATGAGGGCAGGGATGGATCAGGCTGTGGTGTCACTGTGGAGCATCACAGAGTCACAGAATCAATTAGGTTGGAAAAGACCTTTGAGATCATCGAGTACAATCTTTGACCAAACATCACCTTGTCAACCACACCAGAGCACTGAGTGCCATGTCCCGCCTTTCATTAAAGGCCTCCAGGGGCAGTAACTGCTCCTCCCTGGTAGTGCTTTCCAGTGTTTAATCACCCTTTCTGTGAAGAAATTCCTCCTGATGGAGACTGAGGGGGTTGTGTGTGCTCCTTGCTGCCTCGTGAGATGTTCTTACAGCCTTTGTCTTCCTCCGAGAACTGCATCCTGCTTTTTATGCCATTGTTGGGCAGTGAGTTGAACTGATGTGACGCATCAGGAGATTTTTATGATGAGTCCATCTGCCAGGAAGCTTAAATCACAAAAAAGGGGCATAAAACTTTCCTGAACTGTGTTTCCTACTAAGCACAGTAACAGTAGCAAGTAGAAATTAATGCCACAGTGACTCGAAATGGAAAGGTTCTGTTCAGCAAAGGGAAATGAATCATTCAGTTTGGGAAATCGTGAGAAATTTCTGGAAATACGTTTTAAAAACTTTGCTTTGTTAGAAAAAATATCACCTTGACTTGTTAAAAGAAATAGCCATGAAGGCAGCAGGTAGAGAGATTTTTGACCAGTTATTTTTTGTTACTATTTCCTTGACTTTACAAACCTTCTTTTTTAAAGTCTAAATCTCACACTCTTGTTCCACTGACTTAAATAACAGTTTTCTTGAAATGCCTTCCATACAAGTGTGTCTGAACAAAGCTAGAGCAAGAAAAGGGATAAATAACATCTAAGGAGCACATTCCATCTCTGGTTGCCCAAGCAGGAGAAGTGCAGAAGGTTAAAATGAATTTTCAGCTTGAATTAATCAAGGTAACACTTCATAAAAAGGCTTTGGAAAGCATAATTGCTGCTTTTAAAACTTTTACAAACCTGTCATTTGGCACTGCTGAGAAGAGATTGGCTCTGTTGTCTCTCTGATTGCTCTTCAGGTAGGCTTAAGCTGCTCTGAGGTTCATGCCCATCCCCTCAGTGTGGAGAGGACCAAACCAGTTGTGTTGGAAAAGACCAGCAGGTGCATTGACATTTTATTCATTATTAATTACTGCCCTCATCAGCTCCTTCCTTTGGCTTTCCTAATGACCCGTGGTGTTGGGATGAGCAAAACCCTGGGTTAGGATGGAGTGGGGTAAGAGGTGGTGAAGTGCCTGAGTCCCCAGTGTGCATGCACAAGGTTACCCATGCTCATGAGGTTCAAAAGACCAGGTGCTAAGTTTGCCAGGCTGATTTAAATGGAAAAGCATCTTGGTCACTTTGTGAATCACCAGGCAGAGTCCTTCCTCCCACTCCTCTTCCCCTAGACACTTCTTTCCAATTTTTCCTTTTTCTTCTGCCGGTGAGTAGGAGGATTTTCACCCTTTTTTTTTCCCCCAAAACCCTTCCAACCCCATTTCTGGATGGTGTGTACACTGTGAACTCCTCAGCAACCCCCCACATGTTTTATTCTGGGGTGTGTGAGGCTGGATCATATGTCTGCACAGCTTGCTTGCACGCAGGGAGCTCTGAGGGAAATGGACTTGCTGGGATTCATTCAGTGAAACCTTCTGTCACTGCCATTAGGGCCACAAGTGTAATTTCTGTTCCCCCTGCAGGAGAATGGGACAAATTGTCACAATGGGAATGGCTTCAAACTGACAGAGAGTTGGATTGGATATTGGGAAAAAAATTGTCCCTGGCAGGGTGGGCAGGCCCTGGCACAGGGTGCCCAGAGCAGCTGTGGCTGCCCCTGGATCCCTGGCAGTGCCCAAGGCCAGGTTGGCCATTGGGGCTTGGAGCAGCCTGGGACAGTGGGAGGCGTCCCTGCCCATGGCAGAGGAGTTGGAACTGGATGATCTTTAAATTCCCTTCTAGCCCACACCATTCTGTGATAGAAAATGAAGAGCATTTAGACACCTTCATCTGTAAAATCACCAGGCCCTACAGTTCCATGCTGTATTTTGACTTATTTAGCTGAGTCAAAGAAAATATGATCAGACTGTGTGAGCACTAAAAGAGCAGAGAAGAGCCACTCACTGAAAAAAGCTGATTTGAGGTCGGTGCTAGAAACAGGAGTAAGAATCTTTGTTTCCTCATGAAAATGGGCTTGGAAGGAGGTTTGACCATTACAAGGGTTTTGAAAAATAGCTCCCTGTCAAAGAAATAAATGTTTTTTTTCTCTCATGAAGAGGAAGGGAATTGAAACCCCTAAAAAAGACAAAGGCAGGAGAAAATCTTCCCTAATGACTGAATTAGCTGTCTCCATCTTGCTGCCTATGGAATGCTGCTCTCCAGTAGCAAATCAGGCCAAAGAGATGCTAAGGCATAACTTTTCCAACTCTGCCTCTGTTTTTTTCTTCTTTCTATGCTCTTCCTCCTTTTCTCCACTGTTCTTCAAAATATCTGGTGCCCTGCAAGGTGTTTCTCGTTCAAAACAGATTTTATTGGTGTTAGCTGTAGAAGTCTGAGACACACAGATCCTTCTCTGTCTCTTACGAGTTTTTTAAAATCTTTTAATTAGTCTGTTAGTGTAGTTGTATTTTTCTTTATCAGAAGCTTAGAGGAAAAGCTCTGGGAATAACAGGGCTGGGCCATTTCCTCTTTGTGTTACCACTGTAAACATTGAGATGCATTTTCCTCCAATGTCTCCCTCCTTATTTTTACTCCAGAGGAGTCTGAAAGACTGGGCTGGACTTTCTGGTTTAGACTGCAAAAGTAGCTGAGACCAATCCCACCAGGTTGCTTCTCACTGGTCTGAGGAATTCTGCTTTATCTCTCTCCAAGCAAGTCCTTTGCTTGGATGTAAGGATTCATGAAATTATGCTGCCACGAATCTAGGCCAGGATAAATTCTCAAAAACCTTGTAACACCAATTTAACTCCTCTGATTTTTTCCTTTCATTTCTTTTTTTCTTCTTTTTTTTTTTCTTGCTGATTATAGTAAAGTGACAGTTCTTTGCAGAATTGCTGTGGGACCCTTAATGAGGAAAGCTTTGGACATAATCTTCTTCCAGACTTTCACACCCAGGAGGCCACAGGATTAAACACTTTTTTTTCTTGGCACGAATATCCTCGCAGTTTTTATTTGGCCTGAATAAATCTGCACAACTGGAATGTTATTCTCCAGTCCTTTCCTGCCAGCACTCCTTGTGAACCACATTCCATGCTTCCCCTTTGCCAGGTGCATTTCTCCTCTCCAGCACTGAAACCAGGGAGTTGTAGCTGGAAAAATGAAAATGTCATCATTCAGGGCAGGTGGATGAAGACATTCATCGTGGTGTTCAGGCAAGAAGAAGTAAGAAAGTTTATTATCACATTATCACACAATGGCAGAAGATGTGGCTTTGGTGCTGTCAGAGGGAGTGTAAATCTGGGAAGGAAATTTTGTGATGCATCAGTTCCCCTGGCAACATTTTCTTCAGCTTTAGAAATGCTTTGTGTCTGGTTCAAACAGCTTTAATTGCTCTGGTTATCCTTCAGTTTATTCTAAAGAACTTTTCAATGCATGATAATGTGCCAAGGAAAGGCAAATATCATTCTCTACACTCATAATTATGATTGCATTTTTCATTATTGCTTAAGGTCATGCTTTTTAGACTCTTCCTGAGGCTTGCATGGAAAACCAGATTCTTCAAGGAGTTCAAACAAAGTGCAAATCCATCCAGAGCTCCTTTCAAACTGGTGCTCACCACCTCTCTCTAGCAAGCACAGTGAGTCCAGCTCTGGGCACATCAGGTGAACAAATGAACATCTTTGTCAGAGGAATGCACACACAGACACTGTCTCCAGGGCTCCAAATCCCACAGGAATTCCCAGGAAACTTACCATGGGACTATGGAATTAAACCCCTTGGATCACACAGAATTGTCAGGGTTGGAAGGGACTTCTGAAATTCATCTGGTCGAACACCCCCAAGCTTTTCTTTTTTCCTGATGATTTTACAAGGGCTACCAGCTATAAGAAACATTAATACTCACACCTCTGAGAATAGAATAATAATGAATATTCCCCAAGTGACCCACAGGGATGATCCAGACTGGCACTGCCTTGATGAGAGAGCAGATTGTCACCAGAATAGTTGGGGTGATATTGGGAGAGCTGTTTCCCTTTTGCATTTTCATGAAATACATCCCTGTGACTGGCATCTTGCTGCTCCCTTTGGGCATTCAGTCAAGATCAACAAGTAGAAATGGCAGTAGGACACCGTAAGGCTCTGGCAGAGATGGTTTCAGATATTCAGTTTCTCTTCATGTGGCAGAATCACTGCTGTGTTTTGCCTTTCTCCTGTAAAGCAGCAGTGAACTTTATTTTGATATTGAGGCTGAGAGAGTCAGGGTTGTTCAGAGAAATCTCCAAGGAAACCTTATTGTGCTTTTTCATTATCTGAAGGGGCCACAAGAGAGCTGGAGAGGGATTTTTTACAAGGCCTTGTACTGATAGGACAAGGGATAATGGCTTTAAACTGAAGGAGGGTCAGTTTAGACTAGATATGAGAGAGAAATTATTTACAATGAGCGTGAGGAAAACCACAACAGGTTGTCCAGAGAGGTGGTGGATTCCCAGTCCTTGGAAAACTTCAAAGCCAGGCTGGACAGGGCTCTGACTGAGTTGAAAATGTCACTGCCTTGAGCAGAGAGAATTGGACTGGATGACGTTTAGAGGGTCCTTTCAACCCAACCACTCTGATTTCATGATTCTGTTTGGTCAGTGCCTTTGAAATGCTTGTACACAAAATGAGATTGCCTAAAAGCTGAGGGAACTGGTGAGCACTAAAAGATCTCAAGAACACAGTAAAGATTGACATTTTAAAGGATCAAGCCTCCGGTCCTTTCCTCTTCCATATCCCACGCAGCACCTTTCCTCAGCAAAATTGCTGAAGGTGGTGTCGCTCAGGAAACCTGCCAGAGTCCCACCCGCAGGGCTTGGCCCCAGGATAAGGGGCTGACATCCCCAAACTGGGCTGAGGTGCCTCACAGCCCCTCACCCTGAGCTGTTCCACCCCCTCCTCACCCTGTCAGCACCCAGCAGCATCACTCCCACACCACGTCCTGCCCCTGCTCCCAGCTCAGCTCTCCCTGCTCTTCAATTCCCCCGTTGGACTTTTACGAGCAGCAAGAGTTGTAAAAGCTGCAGGTCCCTTTGTGTACTCGAGTCAAACATTTACTTACAACTGCTGTTTCAGCAGTAATAATTAAATTAAACATGAAGGGATTAGAGCTGCCTGGAGGATCCGCGGGCTGGAGGTGTAAATCACGCCACGGCTCTGATTTATGGCACTCAGCACCTCCAGCTGCACACGGGAGTTTGTGGAGTGGGATTGTGTAATTGTAAATATTGTAAATGTAACTGGGATTCCTGAGGAGCAGGAAGATGATTACAGGCCTCTGTCCCTGCACCCAAAGTCATAAATTAAATGAGGTCGGGTTAGGTCAGTAGCTGAACGCAAGGAATGTTGTGTACACGCTTCACTTGGAGAGATTCTAAATAGGGACTTGGATTTCTTTCTTTTTCCTCACAAAAAAGAATGCATTTTTGAATATGTAAAACATTATTTCTCAACCATTGAAATCGTCCAATTACATTTTTTTGGGTGAAAATGTACTTAGGTGAACTCTTTCGAAGAACAGCCTCAAATCCACTGTATTACCAGGCTTTGAAAAAAGTCTCTATTTGCTCAGCCAGAACATGTGCAAATTCAAGTCTGCTTTTTTCAGGCTGGCTCTCCTATGTGCTGCATCTGGCTGAGTCCTGTGACAGTATTTGTAGATATTTATGGGAATATATTGCTGTCACGAACTAATGAATTAAAGTCCAGCTGTAAAAAAAAAAAACCCAAGCAAAATACATCAGAAATGTAAGCAAGATAAAATAAAAGATAAAGGCAGTCAGGGAGAACTTTTCTCTTTATGGTTTTTAGTTCACAACTGCTTGTGTTTGAAAATCAATCTGACAGTCTTCAGTTATTTCTCATTTCTCTTTGAAGTGATAAGAGGATAGCCCTGTACTTTCAGGTCCCAGAAGGACCATGACAGCCATCCTCAGGCACACAGTTGGGCAGAAATAATTTCAGTTTGGTTCTTGTTCTTCCCAAAGGTATCAGCTGAGGTTAAATTTATCTTTTTCTTTCAATTCCCTCACTATTTCCTAAGTCATTTTTGAGAAGGGGAGAAAATTCAACAGTTTCAAATTCAGACTTAACAAGACCAAGTGCTGGGTCCTGCCTTTGGGTCACAACAACTCCTTGGAGCTCCAGGCTGGGCAGAGGGGCTGGAAAGCTGGAAAAGGCCCTGGGGGTGCTGGTGACAGGGGCTGGACACGAGCCCAGGGGTGCCCAGGGGGGCAAGAGGCCACTGGCCCCTGGGCTGGATGAGGAATTGTGTGTCCAGCAGGAGCAGGGCAGGGATTGTCCCTCTGTGCTCCAGGGCTGTGTCCAGTTCTGGCTCCTGCAGGAGAGCCCTGGAGGGGCTGGAGCGTGTCCAGGGCAGGGAAGGGAGCTGGGGAAGGGGCTGGAGCCCCAGGAGGGGCTGAGGGAGCTGGGCAAGGGGCTGAGCCTGGAGAAAAGGAGGCTCAGGGGGGACCTGGTGGCTCTGCACAAGTCCCTGCCAGGAGGGGCAGTGAGATCGTCAGGTCCTTCTTGCAGGTAACAAGTGATAGGGTGAAATGGTGTCAGGTTGAGCCAGGGGAGGTTTAGATTGGATATTAGGGAAAATTTCTTCCCAGAAAGGTGCTCAAATCCTGGGACAGCTGCCCAGGGCAGTGCTGGAGTCCCCATCCCTGGAGGGATTTGAAAGCTGTCTAGATGTGGCACTTGGGGACGTGGGTCAGTGCTGGACTCAGCTGTGCTGGGTTAAAGGTTGGACTTGATGACCTTAAATGTCATTTCCAACCTAATGATTCTATATTTCAATTATGATTCTGTGATTCTACTGGCTTTAACTGGAAAAGGAACCAGCCCCCTGACATGACTACACCCCCAAATGTTGATACATTCCCAACCAGAAAGACAAGCAAACACACACAAAACTGTGGTAGCAAAATTCTTTACTAATAAAATAGCAAACATGGAGCTGTTGGCTCAACACTCTCATGTTCTATGCAAATAATCCAAATATTGTCATACACTTTAAATTGACATTGCATTGTCACCCGCACAAATCCGTGAGGAGCAGCGTTCCTGTCACATCCAGCACACACCAGGAGCCCCTTTGGCCCCTTCCACTTTGAAATAAGGCAAAATTTCCTTTGCAAAAATCCACCCTGCACTTTCAGGAGTGCCTGGGAGGGTTGTACCTCCTCAACAGGTCTGAGGCAGAGGAGCTGTGAGACCAAATCCTTCATGCACAGATCTGAAAATCCTAATTTAAACTGAGAATGTGTTAGTTGATGAATTAGGGTTGTGAAGGAAAAAAAATATTATGTATTAAGTTTTCTGCATCCAAAAACTTATCTTGGAAGAAGTAGGGTGTGCTGAAATGCAACCAACCTAAGACAATGTCAGCTCTGCTGATTTCTGTACTCCTCCCTACTTAGAAGCAGTGGAGTAACTTTTACATGACCTTTTCAAATCTATTCATTAAAAAAAAAAAAATTAATGAACTTCTAACCCAGAATGCATAAAAACATTGGGGTAGTGCTCAAATTCTGCAGACAAACTGCCCCCAAATTTCCTGAATTCTTTTATCAGCCTATACAAAATTTAAAAAATAAGTATATGTACACTGCAGTATTGTGTTTACAGTTCTACTTATATTTGTGATTGGTTTTGATGGTCTTTCATAGGAAAATGCATCTAATTTTGCAAAAGGCCACTAATACTCTTTTGATTGTTTTAAAATTCATGATCTGAGGCCTCAGCTGCAAAAGCTAATTTAATTTAGCTAATACATATCAACTCACTAGCACAGTGGTTTTGTTTAAACAAATGGCTTTGCCTTACATGCAATCATCTGCTTTTTCTTAAATCACATTTTCCAGCAGGGAAACTGTATGTTTTAAGTAATTAATTATCCAATTAATACGGATTCTTATTCAAAACAGCCTAGGGAGCAGGGGAGAGGTTTAGTCTGGAGAAAAGGAGGCTCAGGGGGGATTTCATTGCACTCCACAATGCCCTGACAGGAGGGTGTGGTGAGATGAGGGTCGGTCTCTTCTCCCAAGGAAAAAGCAACAGGACAGGAAGAGATGGCTTCAAGCTGCACCAGGGGGGGGTTAGATTGCATTTATGGAAAATTTCTTGACAGAAAAGGCAGTCAAGCACAGGAACAGGCTGCCCAAGGAAGTGGTGGAATCACTGTCCCTGGAAGTGTTCCAAAAATGTGCAGATGTAGTGCTTAGGGACACCTTGTGGGATTAATGGTTGGACTCAGTGAACTTGCTGTTCTTTTCCAACCTAAATGATTCTGTGATTCTGTGAATGAAAGAATCACTTTCTCATCTACACAAAGAAAATCATTACGTTGAGGAAAATTCTGTGCAGCAGCTAAAAGCATTCACTTGGGAAGCCACTTTGCAAAGAGGAGAGGAGCAGGCTCCCTGATGAATCCCTGACGTTTCAACCTGAACTCGTCTGCTCCTCAGCAGAGCTTCAGCAGTGACAAATTAAATGCTCGTGCACAGTCAGGCCATTGGAGGCTGATGTGGGGACAAAACATTCTGAAGGCAGCAACAGAGACATCTTGTCCAGATCACTTGAAATTGCAAATACATCTCCCTGGAAACGGTCTTAGGCTGCAATGCAAGATGTAAACAAAAGTTTGTATTCTATTACCAGCTGTTAAACCAGCTGGGGCAGTGTTCTTTATCCCTTCCAGGACCCACCCTCCCTCCAGGGGGCTCTTCTGTCCATGGGCCATCGAGGCTCCCTGCAGGGCTGATAAAATTCCATCATCCCACTAGGAGATGCTGCCCCCAGGGGAGGAGCCCAGCATTCCTGCCTGGATCAAACCTGGGGTTCAGAGCTCCAGCCCAGCCTGTGTGCACGGCATTCCCAGAGGAACCAGAGCCAGCTCAGCACCCCTGGGCCTTCAGAGGAAACTCCACCTGCTCCAGGATCCTCTCTGCCCCACCAGAGCCACCTCTGGCACTGCAGGAGGGCTGGACTGGGCTGCTCCCAACACCCTGAGCAGCAGGGTCAGGCTGTGCTCTGACTCTGGCACTGGTTTCTTTTTGTTTGGTTGGGTTTTTGTGTACTACTACATTTTTATTTTAATTTTCCTAGTAAAGAACTGTTATTCCTATTCCTCTCTCTTTGCCTGAGAGGCCCTTAATTTAAAATTATAATAATTTGGAGGGAGGGGGTTTACATTCTCCATTCCAAGGCAGGTTCCTGCCTTCCTTAGCAGACACCTCTCTTCCCAAACCAAGACATGGGGCCAGGATGGTTTCTTAGGCCATGCCTGAGGACCTTGTTCCCAATGGCACATCAGAGATGGATTCCATTGTACCACAGAGTGGCTGGGTTTGGGTTGGAGGGGACCTTAAAGAACACCCATTTCCACCCCCTTGCCAGGGGCAGAGACATCTTCCACTAGAATTTAACCCCCAAAATACAGAGGTTGAGTCTGCAGAAGTGACTGACTGAGAACAGTTAGCAGCTGGATTCAAGTACTTTGGAACACTCCTGAACTCACATAAAAGCCACAGCCAAGAGGTCAAGCAGGACTTGGTCCTCAAGGGTGACTTTTTTTATGCTGATGCAAAGCCACAGACTCCTGGCATCAGGCACAGAGGTGGAAGTGAGACCTAAAAGTGCCTGCAGGATTATTTCATTCTTATATTATCATTATTTATTACTATATTATTACCTCTGAGAACAAGAAGAGAACATCAGGCTGATGATGCTGTCCCAGGTCACAGACCTCTGCCCCTCAAGACAGGGAGCTAGGAATGACCAGGAGGCTTTCCTTTGTCACCATTTTTCCATAAATTAAAGGAATAACCAGCTTGCACCTTGGACACAAGAGCAACAAATGACACAAGGTATTTCTGTATATTGCATGGAAAGAATAGTGATTAAAAAGATGTTGGCTTGGCTTTATCAGTCTGACCCATCACAGCTTCTGAAGGCAGCAAAAGTATTCAGAAAATAGCTGAATTTTAAGTAACATTCAGATATTTAAATTTTTTAATTCTGTAAATAAAATGGTAAAAGAATTTTAATTCTTTTATTAAAGAATCTTAAAATGAAGAAGACTATTCTTCTGACAAACAAATAAACATTGTTTCTTTCATCATCGGTGGTCAACAGTAAGTGCATGATCTCAGGTTACCCTGAGGAGAATAAATAATACATTTTTATTTATTTATTTATATTATATATATATATTATATATGACCATTATTAAACACATCTCAGGATTTTCATGCTGAAAATCTTTACCCTGTTCTTCAGACACAGGCAGGTAAAATGAGGGAAATCCTCACTAGAAAGGATTTGAAAAGAAAGAAAGAAAGAAGAATCCTTTTCAATGAAAAGAAACAATAAAAATAAATAACACCAAAATAATAAAATCTATTTTCCTTTCTTCCATGCTTTTACCATGCCGAGTGTCAGATTCCCTCAGCTCCTCTTGGAACAGCTCCACTTTCACTGCTTTTTGGAAAAAAACACTTCACATGGACATTACAGCCACTCCATGCTGATAACACTGACCCTGCCTGTGCCTGCAGGAAAATCAAACAGGAACATTTCATAAGGAAGGATTTCTGAACTTCCTTCTCCCTCAGAGCCCTGAAGGATTTTTCAGCATCTGCTGTAAAGACTCCACTCCTTATCTCTGAAACTTATAATCATCCCAGAGATTTCCTGAATCTTTGCTTGGGAATGAAATAAGAAATAGGGCTCCCAGCCTGAATGATTACTTGAGCACATTTTCCCACTAGGTCTTGTTCAAAAGAGAAAAATCCTCCTCTCTTCTCCCTCACACACCCAGTTTCTCTTTGGAAAAAAAAAAAAAAGTCTAAATCACTGTAAGTGACTCTAGTTTAGCCTTGGCAAACCATTCACAGTAGCTCTCAGGCAATCAGAGTGAGACACAAATAAAAGATGTCTCCAGGGTGTATTTTAATCGGAAGAGCAGGACACCCTCCACTGGCTCCACCACGGATTGTTTTCAGCAGAAAGCACACACAAGGAAACAGCTGCTGCAGCTTTTACACGTCCACTAGGTGACCTGCAGTGCCCAAGGCTGTCCTGAGAGCATTGCATGGGCAAATTCTACCATCCCTGCAAAAAAAAAATTGGTGTAGACTGAAGGAGGGATCTGTGCCAGGATGCAGCTCAGCCCACACAGAGCTGGCTGCAAGGGCAGGGCTGCGGCTTCCTGTGCCAGGAGGGAGCATCCTGACAGCTCCAAATATCATTCCTTAAGTGCCTGCACAGATGGGTGCAGTCATTTATCGAGGGCGACCAGGAAGATGGTGCAGATTTTATTCTCTGAACAAAAGTGCTTCGAGTTTTCGTTTGGCACAGCAGAAACGTTCCCAGGCCTCTGGCAGCAAGATTTGGAGGGGAGCTTAGCAGGCCTGAATGTTTCAGGAGAAAATAATAATAATAATTGTAACTTGTGTGGAGAAGGGATGCACAGAGGTGGGAATGAGTGGGAGAGAAGGAGGTCTGCCTGTTCTTGGGCAGAAATAGGGAATTTTTTCACAGAGTGGGTGGTTAAGCACGGGAAGGGGCTGCCCAGGGAGGTGTTCAAGGAATGACTGGACGTGGCACTCAGTGCTCTGCTTTAGTTGACAAGGTGGCGTTTAGTCCAAGGTTTGACTCAATGATCTTGGAGGTCTTTTCCAACCGTAACAATTCTCTGGTTCTGTTGTTGAAATAACCATTTCCAAAGTCTTGATCGTGATGGAGCTGGAGTTAATTGGGAGTTTGCTGGAGTGGGGAGCAGCCCTGTAAAAGCAGAGGATTTCAGTTTGTTAAGTGGAGCAGGGTAAGTGCTAGAGCACTCCTCCTTGAGTTCCTGCCACTAAGTGGTTCCAGTAGCTCAGCTGCTCAGAAGGTTTTATTCCGTGGCACGTCACGATTTTCTGGAAGCGAGGAACAGAGAACCTGATCCTTTCTGGGAAAAACGTCTGCTCCGAGTGAAGCTCCTCCAGCCGAATTTTTAATTTGTCAAGGCACAGTCCTATGAACACATCCTCCAGCTTAATGAACGGAACACTCTCAGAAATGTTATAGATCTGGCTGGCTACGTCGCTGGATAAAACATATCCAGTCCCGGAACAAAAGGGGGGGTAGGTTGTTCCTGGATACTCTTCCCTACTCACATACCACTTACTCCCTCTTATCCTGATGGGGTACTCATGCAGTTTTAAAAAGCCTGTGAAGAATCCAGCCATCTTCCTTTTCCTCAGAAGCAGCTCAGTGAGGTAAAAAACGTTGACAAACACGTCCGTGTCGGTTTTCATCGCAAAGCTGGAGTGGGAACAAAACCTGTGAATCCACTCGATTCCCATCATGGTCTTCAGGGTCAGGTTGTAATAGGTGTCTGTGAAGTTCTTCTGGATGATGTCTCTGTGCCTCTGGCTCTCAGCAGCGATGCCAGCCTGCTGGCTGGGATCCACGGGGCTGCCCAGGAGGAAAAGCGTCACCAGGCGCTTCCCAGCCACTGTCCTCTCCTTGCCCCAGGTGTGCCTGATGGCCATCCTGGCATCCACCTGCTGGAACGAGGATGCCACCAGCAGGACCAGGAAAGGAGGGTTCTTGTGGCAGTCGACGTCCGGGAGCAGCGAGAAGTTCCCTTCGGCCCTCCTGAAAGTCTCCGTGGGGAATGTGGAACCCTGGCTGCTCTCACAGGACACACAGAATTCAGCCCAGTGGTAGAAAACCCAGAAGCTGGCACTGCTGAGCCCCACCAGGCAGACAAACAGCCTGAACTTTCTGGAATCCATCTGAAAGGAACAAGAAAAAATAACCTCTGGTTCCTCTCAGCGCTCTGCTCCCAACTCCCTGCACAGGGATTTAAAGCCAGGTCAACTCTAACAGAAAGCTGCCTGTTTGAGGGCACTCACCCACGTGTATTTCTCCTCCTGTCACCCCCAGGAGAGGTTCTGCTGGCAGATTCACACTTGGGCTTAACTTGAATCTGCCCTCCAAGCCAGTGTGTCCTCAGAAATCCACACAAGTGTGTCCACTGACTCAGGTTACCCAGGCTGATGCTTCAAACCTCCTCCCCATTTCCAGCATCCTACAAACCAAGTTTAGACCCACCAGGGCCAGAGGAGGAGCAGATTTATGTATCCATTTCAGAGGGCAGACAGTAACAGTGATAGTTTTTTGGGTTTGTTTTTTATTAAGTACCATGTTTCTCCATTTGTGCCTGTGTCCCAGAGCCAGCAGGTGTCCAACGGGCACACCCAGCCAGGTTCCTCTCATCTTCATCACCTTTGTGTCCTGTGGGGCTCTTGCCCCAGAGAAACTGCTCCTGATCCTTTTGCTGCAGGGGCCATGAGTCACATTTTTGAAGTTGGGTCAGCTGCTCTGAAAAAAAGAAAAGAACAGAACCAAAACAGCAATGGGTCACTTTATTTGGAGGTTTCAGCTTGTGCAGAGTTTGAGTGACTCATTAGGACATGCTGAGGTGAGAAGGGGCTTGTCCTACTCCCCTCTCCTTTTTAAGTGAGAAAGATCCAAACAATAACAACAATCTTCACTCATTTAACCTTGTAAGAGATTAATGAGCCGAACATATGGGTATAAATCTAATAGAAATTTTGAGTGAGAGAAAAATCATCAAAGCAAACCCCAAATCCTTAGAGTGCCAAAAATATTACACATCTCCATAAATTAACCTGGTGAGAGGAGTTTAAGGCTTGAGTTGCTCAGTCCAGTAACATCACAGACTCTCCTACTGCTATTTTTGAGCACTAGGATGGGGCAATTTTTACCAGGGGGAAGGACACCCCTTGACCTTCCCCCTTCTTAACAAAGAATTGTTTCTGGCTCCCCAACTAAAAACACAGCAAACCAAATTAAGCATGCCCAGAGCTGCAGATTTCATGGAAACTTGATCTCTGCCTTCTGACCAGGAATGTTCTGTGTAGACTCCCCCAAATTCACATGAGTGCCTTCCTTTTGCTCAAATTCCCCTTTCCAGGCAATCAAAGGTTTTGCGTTGCAGGATTTAAGTTCATTTGAAAGTCCAGCCAGGAGTCCCTGGAACCAAATCCAGCTCATTTTACCCCCAAGAATAGCCCCATTGACTTCAGTGGGAATTCTCAAACGCATGAAACAAATAGAACTGGAGCCTTGGTTTACTGGAATTGCTCCCACAGTGAAGTGCATTTTTGCAATGATTCACTAATGAATTTTGAAAATATTTCAAAAGTTCACGTTTCTTCTGGCACTTATATTTAAATTCACTTTACCCTTAAATAGAGTATTCCTCAGATCTGATTTTTGCTTGTATCTATAGCTCACAGTAGTCTTGTAATTAACTTTACAACTGCTTTAGTTAATACATATGTAGAATTGTGTGAGATTATACATATGCAGTTATATTATATGTGTATACAAAAGATTATACAAAAATCTGTTCTCACATTCTTCAGTGGCCTGGGAGGAAGCACATGAATATCCTGAATCATGTTTTCAGGACAGGATGATGTTTTGAGGTTAACAATGGAGATGTACAAGAGGTTTGTTCCTGTTTGTTCCAGGTCACAGAAGACTGTTTGAGAGTCTGATACTTCCCTGTTACAGAAATTCCAGAACACGTACAAACCAAACACTGAACTAAGAAAACAACGGAGAGCAACATTCCATTAAAAACCCATTAAAACCTTTCCACAAATATCCAAGTGCAAGGTGCCATAACACACAACAACCATTTTACAAGATTTCGGTAGAATCAGACGAATGTAACTTGACCATTATTTACTTTTTGTTTCCAGCATTGGTAACTGTCGGAGTTCAGGGCACTCCTCTGACTGCCCTGGAGGGTTTGAGGTCCTGGCAGGGGGTCAGGGACCCCCCTGCACAGAGCCCCAGAGAGACACTGTCCTGGATCTCAGTCCATGGAAGAGCTTTCAGCTTGTGAAATGAATTACAAGTCACGAGAATGTAAGAAAAATAGTAGTAGTAGTAGTAAAGTAATCACGGGGTGCAAATATACAATATTAGGATTTTTAGAAAAGGGTCAAAAGAAAAACATGGAGGACCTGTGTGTGGTCCTTGTCCTTTTTGTCCTTTTTCTTGTCATCCATTTTTCTGCTGTGGTGGCTCACAGGGATTGGTGTAGGATAGAGGTGACATGTCTAACATTAGAAGTAGGCATTGGTGATTAATAGTAAATAAAAGATACGTAGAATGTAGTATAAAAAGTTCTGCCCACCTGTCGGGAGTGGGGAGTTGCTTCATGCCCTTGCAGCAAGATCTTCGCAGGGCACAGAAAGAATTTGTAGACAAGAAATAATAAACAACCAAGAGAAAACCTGAAACAGCGTCTTTGACTCTTCTTTTGCTTCACCACGGGGCATTCAGGAAAAAAAAAAAGACTCTTATCTGTCATGTCTTGGGAAACAAAAACCTGAGAGGTAACAGATCTAAAAAAAAACTTTAAAAAGATCCTTGTTTTGGACAGCTGGGTGAGCAGCCTCCCACCTCTCCTATTCTGCCTTTCCAGAACCAGATTGCCTTCCCCTTTCAGCCCATGCCTGAAGGAGCACAACTTGTACACACACAGAAACACACAAACACACACAGCTGGGTGATGCAAAGGTTTGCAAATGCATACAAATTGCAAACAGCATCTCAGAAGTTCTGCAAGTGGCACACATGTCCATGTACCCTCTCCCAGCAGGTCCCTGTCTAGGGATCAAGGGGTGGGCAGTGGCTTTGATAAGAACAACCATGGAATCAGGGAATGGTTTGGGTTGAAAAGGACCTTAAAGATCATCCAGTGCCACCCCTGCCATGGGCAGGGACACCTCCCACTGTCCCAGGTTGCTCCAAGCCCCAATGTCCAACCTGGCATTCCCTGAGAGAACTCCAAGGGAAAGGGGTGACAGAGACACAAGCTGCTTCCTCTTGCCAAGGCCATTTTTCTTCAAAAATCATCCATTCAATCCTTGTTTTCAGATGAACAGGGAGAATTCTGAACTCTAAAACCATCTAAAACTCTAAAACTTTTCAGATGAACAGGGAGAATTCTGAACTCTAAAACCATTTTAGATTAGTGCAGGCAGGGCAGTTCCTTGGAGCGCTGAAGTTTCTGTATCAGGGAGTTAAATCACCCTGGTATTGTCTCCTTACACCTGAGATACTGAGCCCTCCTCCCATCCCCATTTTGCATCAAAGCAAATCTTTCTGGTTTCATATAAAGTCCTTTTGCATGATGTTATGCTTGACTTTTCTCTGTGATCTCAGTCCGAAATCACAGTTTTTAATTATCTCAAAGCTTTTTCCATCTCCTGTTGTTCCAACTGGAAAATATTTTATGACGGCCATGGCCAAAAAATTGCCTGTTTCATATCCTAGAGACTTTTTCTTAAACTGACTGGCACTTCATGGGTCTCTGCAGCTGTGGCTTGCATGGAGTCCTGGCACCAAACCATGTGGGAGTTGCAGCCTCTTCTCACACTCACCTGAAATGAACAGATAAAAAAAGACTCTGCTCTCTCCCAGCAGCTTAAGGGGAGCTGAAATTCTTTGTTCTCTTTGTTATTTATCAAATCCCTCCTTTTTCTTCAGACTGTCTCTTTTGGACAACTCACAATGGTTCATTTTTCAGCACAAAGTGTTACAACAACCCTGACATTGAACACAAACAAGTAAACACTACAATGGTTACAAATGACTGGCATAAATGCATTTTGTAGCAGTCTCCAATTTGGTAGCTGTGAGTTAAGCCAACCTCATCAAGGAGTTTTGTTCTTTCTGCCACTCTTCTACTGCTTTTTCTATCTGTTTTTATCTGCTGGGCTTCAAACCCATCCCTGATGTAAGTGCAACGTTCTTGTCCTGTAAAAGCACATTTTTCCTTAAGGCCATGTGGTTCTGTGGAGCCTCATTCCTACCAACATTCTTTGAGCACATATCCAGCTATTAGTTACATTTAATATTTTAGCTACCCTAAATTTTCATAGGAATTTTCACGACTAATCCCTCCGTGAAACTCTAAAAGTGCTTTTGGCGAACAAAGATTTTGGTGAACTATTAAGATACATCTTACAGATATGAGCAGTACTTCAGTTGCAAGGTTATTCGTTCTTTTTCCTCAATTCTTTTTCCAAAATTTTGTTCTGGTTGGGTGTAATGATATAAGTTTAATAGTATAATTAATTCTTCCTGCCTCTCCACTGGCTTGTGACCATCATAGAGTGTGTAAATCCCCCTGGATTCCCAAGGCCTTGCAAACGTGTCCCACTACTCCTGCTATAAAATGAGACCCCCTGTCTGATGACATTCCTACAGGAGCTCCAAAGCATGGAAATATTTGATTTAGAAATATTTTCACTACTTCTTTTGCCATGTTGGTGCACCAGGGGAATGCTTCAGGCCACCCAGAAAAGGGATCCACGAAAAGATATTTACAGCTCCCTTTGCATGGCAGTCCTGTAAAGCCAATTTGCCAATAATCTCCAGGAGAGTTACTACATTTGATAGCCTCTGTCACTGCTTTATTCTCTCAGAATCTATTACTTGTCCAGCAGGTGAAATTTAGAATATAATGCTTTGATGAACTGACAAATTTCTGTGCTATATTCTGGTTTAATATCGGCTCTGTAGCTCTGGCTGCTCACAAACAGCTGGGCCATCCTTGGCAAAAAGGAATAATTCAAAAGATTTGACAGCATCTAGGAATCCCAAAGCTGGAGACCTCATCAGGGCTTTTTAAGTGGTTTGAAAGCAGCCCCAGTGTCTTCAGGCCAGATAATGAAATCTTTGTGGGCAGCTTTAAAAGTCTATACAAAGGGTGGACCAGTAATCCAAAATTTCTTTAAATCTATTACAGTGAACCATTCCAAATTTATTTATTTATTTGTTTAGTTGTTTGGGGTTTTTTTAAGTATGGCTATGAGTGTTTTGGGTGACTTGGCAATTTTTGGGTTAGTTAGCAATGTTATTAATTGCTCTTGAGTCTTGGATTAACTGATAATCTTTCCTATTAACACTTTAGACTGGCAAAATTGGAGTTCACCAACAACCTGTGCCTTAAAATTTTCTTAATGATAGGTAATGAGCCTTTTCAATGTTTTAATTTTAAAGGATATTGGTTTTGTCTTACCAGGCCTGTGTCTGATTTAATTTGATTCTCACAGGTTCTGCTCTTTTTGATTATCCAGGAATGTCCCTAGCCCACACAATAGGGATTACTGCATCCTTCATTTTCTTTGGGATAGGTTCAGATTGGGAAGTCAGTGTAATATAAAAATTGAAGTTTACATGTAATTAGACTCAGGGATTTTAATTTGAATGTCTCCTTCCTGAAACTTGATTTTTGCACTCAATTTTCCCAGAAAGTTTTTCCTTACTAACAGCTCTGGAGAGTTAGGCAGGTACAAAAATTGATGAGTTATTTATAATTTTCCTAATTTGAACTTAACTGGTTTGAAAAAGGGGTGCAGTTCACAAGTTCCAGTGGCACCAACAATTGTGATGGAGGCATCACTAAACTTCCCTTGCAGGGTATTTAATACTGAGTAATTGGTTCCTGTGCCCACCAAAAATTGCAGGTTTTCATTTCTTAGTGTGGCTGTTGGCAGAGGCTCTGCTATTGCCAGGAGAGGGTTTGGAGGAGTCCTGGGTTTTACCTGAGGATACTCCCACTTCCAATATTTGTATTGTGTTTGTAATACGTGTATTGATTAGTTCCCAATCTCCCTGATGAAGATGGAGGAACTGAGCCCTTTCCCCTGTTACAAGACTCCTCCCTGGGGGTAAGAATTTTTGGCTGTTTTCTTTTATAATTGCTATCATTTTCTGTTTAGTTTTTTTTTTTCCTTTTTTATTGGGTTTTTTTTTTTTTTGGATTTGCACATTTTGATACACTGCACGTGCGACATCAAGTACTTTACCTGTAATAAAACCATCCATTTCTTGGATTTTCAGCAGTTTTATTCTAATATCATCTGAGGATTGTCCTATGAAAATAGGGGCCAGGCAACTTTTACTTTCCTCTCAAATATTTCTTTATCTTTCATTCTCTCTTATCTATGACTGCAGCTGACCTTTTCAGCTCTCTATGCACAGGACTTTACAGCTAAGTCTTAAACTTTCTTTTTTCATTGACAATCCAAATGCTGGTAGCTATTCCACCAAAATATTAGAAAACCAGGTTTCAAAATCTCTGTTTTAAAATGCCAGAATGGTTAAGTTCTAAAATACCAAAGTAACACGCATTTAAAATATTAAAATACTAAGTTCCAAAATACCAAAGTAACACAGTTTCAAAATATTAGAATAGCAAGCTCCAAAATAATAAAATAATTCTGCTTCAAAATACCAGAACATCAAGCTTCAAAATACCAAAGTAACCCAACTTCAAGATACTAAATTCTAAAGTACCCAATTCCAAAATACCGATTTTCAGGTGTCAACTCAGGAGAATGCCTTAATGTCACAGTGGGATCCCAGTGGGATCTTACCTGTGTCCCAAATGAATCAGGAGCAATCTGTGATTTTCTCCAGGAAAGTCCTGGTGCCAGCACAAAAAATCCCACAGCTTCAGGGGAGGCAAGGCAGTTGTCCCGTGTAGATTCACCAGAAATGACACCAAAATCAGCAGGAATAAACTTTTCTAACTGTCTTTCTGTTGCTTGTTTTTACACAATGTCCCAAAAACCCACTGGAGACCTCTTTATCTGTTTCTCCACTGGTCCCAGACACTTTTATCATCCTCTGGGCACGCCTTGACATAGTTTAACGTGGGAGGTTTTTTGTTTTTGTTTCATTTTTTTTTTGCCAGTTAGTCTTTAAGTTCTATTCAGCAGCTTCAGGGGAGCTGAAAATGTTTGTTCTCTGTGTTATTTATCATTGGGACCCTATGAAGAAGGTGGCCAAGGTCTGGGATCCAAATCCCAAACTCCAGCACTCTTTATTTTGCAAGCCCCTCTTTCCCCCAGGGGCACAAACTCCCTCCTGCGTCCTGCCATGGGCAGCAGGTTGGCTTTAGGGTCTCCCTGTTCACACCACTGACCCTGGAGGAGCTCCTTTGTGTTTCCCAGAGATCAAGCCAGGGTAACTCCTGTGCCAAGGCCTAATTACTGCATCAAAATTAACCTGACATCTCCTTTAGGTCCGTTAATGAGCAGAATTATCTCAACAGCACCAAGAGATCAGGGCTATGTGCCATATAGTTCAGGGAAAGCAGTCTGGCCTGGGGCAGGGACAGGGAAGTAGGTCTGGAGTCCCCCTGGGGAACAGGTTAGAAATATCAATTTAAAGAATTAGTGCACTTTTCTTAACTTTTCTGGGCCAAAGCTCCAGTCGGGCTCAGCGGATGGTTGGGGATGTTTTGCACTGAGGTCACACACATCAGCCAGGGAAAAACCCAAACCCAGAGGGCTTTGGGCCACCTGCAAGAGTCCTTGCTTTGTAAAAAGACTCCAACAGCTGCAGCCCCAAAATCAGAGACATGACTTCAGAGTGTGACCAGGAGCTCCAACCTCAAATCCTGCACGGTTCAAGTCAGCAGCATTATTCCCATTTGCCTTTCCTAGTCACTGCATGTAACATATGCCCTGGTATAAGGACTAGCAAAAGCTGCTAACTCTTGATTTTCCTTGGAATAAAGCCCCTAAATTGTTTTTTCATAAGCTCAGCATGACACAGAGAAGGATTAAGCACACATAGATAATAAGAAAATGTCAAGAACAGAGGGAAACATTTGGGTTTTTTTCCTAAATGCCAGCCTTTTGGAGGAGCAGGGGCCAGTCTGGAGCTCTCCAAAATAACATCTCTGGTGATGCAATGGGTTCAGCAGTGGCTGGCTCACCAGTTTGATGTATTAACAGTGTGCTCACCCAAACTGGCAGGCAAAAAGGCTGGAAACTCAAAAAAGGGTAGGACGAGGGCAAAACTTTTTGTGTGTCCTTACTGAACCTTTTTCCCTCTGATATCCCTGTCACCACCCTCTGCTCTCAGAATGGTGTCTACTTGTCCATCAGCAGGACAGAGCAAGGCACTGTTCCTCTTCTCCACACACACCAGGTTCTATCACTTCAGCACTGAGTTGGTGGGCTCATTATTTATGGCCAGATCCTCTCTCTTTTTTTAAATTTTTTTTTTTTTAAGGGAGGGTTGTTTTGTTTTGGGTATTTTGTTGGGTTTTTGTTGTTGTTTTCGGGGGGGGGGTTTTGGTTGGGTTTGGTTTTTGTTTGCTTGCTTGTTTTGCTGTGCTTTTGTTCTGATTATTTTTGTCTCTTTGTTTTTTCTCTCATTTTTTTTTTCTGCAGTGCTACTCTGGTGGGAGTGGGTTTGCTTTCCCAGTTCCTCCCAGGCCTGCTGTGGTGGGATCTGCATGGAAAAAAGGGATCTGAGGCTTGGGTTGTGTTTTAAGCTTTCCATGCTTAAAATGGGCCTCTGGTTCCCCAGAAAGGCCACAATGTCCTATGGCCAGGGAGTGACTCTGTCACAGACCCAGGGCAGGAGTCCCTAAGCCATCAATTAGACAACAGAGAGGAAAGGAGCATTACTGTTATGGATTTGCAAATCCTACTACGTTGCCTGGCTTATGCTCTGTCATTATGTTACTAACACCCATTTAGCTGATTGACCCTGTGACTCCAACAGCAGATTGAATTTTCTTTGTAAAAGCTTGGGCTGTTTTTTTATTTACCACTTTGGGTTTTAATACGGAGAGAATGAAGAATAATTAAAAGACGTGCAGTAAAAACAAGTGAAGTTATGAATTTTCTAGAGGAAGAAAAATTAAGAGTGAGGTGTTACATTCTAGATTAATGTAAGCCAAATGAAATACCATTCACCATACATACAGATATAGGCATACAACTGTATTCTCAAGGGCGTGGCCAACGTGGCCTAAACACTGGCACAGCTACAATAAGCAGAGAAACATTCTTCACAGCAATCAAAGAAAAAACACAGTCAAAAAAAAAGGAGAAACTTTAAAATATGAATTGGTTAAAATTCAGTACCTGAGCAAGAGCCCCTTCAAGTTTCACTTCCTTGCCCCATGGTGCTATGAGGCAATTTCAGAACCACCTGACCCACAGGAACTCCTCAATCTCACCCCTTCAGAGGCAAATTTGCACCATTTCCTCCTCTGAATCATATTTTCTGTACCACAGAAGTCGATTTACCAGTGGTTAACCACAGCCCCAGCAGATTGTATAAACACAACTTAAACAGGGGGCAGAGCACAGGCACAGGGGGAGTTCTGCAGGCAACATTCATCCATTTAATAGCTGCATCTTTCTTTTTACAGGGAAAGAACAAACGTTTGTGGGCCTCATCCACTCAGAAAAGTGTTCCCAGCTCAGAGACAGAAGTGTCACCTTGGCTGTGGAAATTTCCATGATTAAAACGGTTGCAATGGCCCAGGCCAGCTGTCCTTGGGTTCTGCCTCTGTCCCTACTCAGATGCCTAAAGGAGAATCAAGATCATGGCAAGAGGGAAGGCCTTTGTGGCACAGGAATCTTTTGAACCAGAGGATGCATCTTCCTCCTTATTAAAACAAAATCAAGAGCCATTAGCTCTTAATGCACCTTGATCTCATCCACCCAACCATGAGCACTCACTCACAACATCCGTTTAGAAAAGCCAAAAAGGCATGCTCAGACCAAAATGCAGTTTTGCTCTCAAAACCAGCAAAAAGTTTGTGTCTTGGAGTGACTCAAACCGAAACAGTGTGGCGGGACGTGTCGCTGCTCTGGTAATGTCACAGGAAATAAGTGCTGCAACTGAGGAGTCAAAAAGAAATATATTCCCAGGGACTTTAGCCAAGCTAAGGAAGCTTGCTTCTATATTTTAAAATAGCAGCTTGCTTTTCCAAGCCACCTGCAAAATTCTCTGGATGAATCCCGGCCCTTAAACACCCACAAAAATGTTCAGTTTGGGTATTTAGTAAGGCCAGATCCTTTTTCCAGGATGGAGAAAGATGCAGTGGGGGCTGGAGGTGTCCTGTTGCAGAGCTCAGACCATCAATGCAGGGACACTGTGCAGGACACCCAGTGCAGTCCAACCCCCCTGCAGGTGCCTTGTGTCCTGTTTAGGAGCATATTTGAACACTTTTGACTCCATCCACTGGCACTGGTGATGCAAACACAGCTGGCAGGCAGCCAGCCAAGGGCATCCTCTCTCACAGGCAGGGAAAAGAGCAATGCCCTGGGGCACTCCCTCGTCCTCTCCCATCTTGGTAGTATTTTTTTCCCAAATTTTCAGCCTAAAAGCCTTCTCCTCCTGCCTCTGTCCTCCCTTCACCTGCTGAGTACCAACCATCTCTCTCTGGATTTCTCTCCAATGCTAACAGACTCTTCTTCTAATGCTCCCTCTATTCCTACAATGCCCCCACGTTCCTTATTCACTGATGCTAATGGGCATACTTAACTTATTCCAGAATGGCCTCATGAATCAGCAATTTTATCCTACTTGCTCTATTCCAAACCCCAGATCTCAGCACAGATAAGCAACTGTCCACAATGGGATGAATCAGAGCAACCTGACCCTGTGTAAACCCATGTGCTTCACTGTGCTGAAGAGGAATAAAATCCAACTCACTTTCCTCTTACCTTCATAAACAAAGCAAGGAGGAAATTTCTTCCTTATGGTCTTGTTGCCACTGCCAGGACTCCAAAAGTCCAGTTCTCTGAGTTATAGAAGCACCATTCTTTAAAAATTCTGTGCCTCCAAACCAAATTATTTATTGCAGCCTCATTCACAAGTGGCACTGCTTGTTGTTTTTCCTCATCTTAATGCAAAAGAGAAATAAAACTGAAAATGGTAGTTCAGATAGAATGAGGATCTTGCTCTTCTCCCTTGGAAACAGTCTCAAGATACATGAAGGAAGAAGTGAAATAGCACTGAAGTGATAATTATGCAGGTTGTACCAAAAAAAAACCACATTCAAAATGAGAAAAATTGCCAATAAAGATATTCCAATATCACTCCTAACTCTTTGACTGCTGCTCAGTCCTGATGATATTGCTGGAGGATGAGCACCTGTCAGGATGGTACCTTGCAGATGGTTTTTTCCCCTATTTTAAGCTGGGGGACCACTTGAAGCACGTGAGCCTGGTGCTCATGCTTTGCCCTTTTGTTTCGTGCTGCCCCTTGGCACAGTCATTTTTTGGTGTTAGGAACTTTATACTCTTCTAACAGTTGAACTAAGTCTTTGCATTCATGTGTCTGTCAAAGCATCAAGTTTGGTACTTTGGGAGGAAAAATCTTCCTGGGCAAAGGAACACAGATCCAACCGTGGGGCCCTCATGCTGGCAAATCCTTTGTCAATAACTACTTGGCTTTAAAAGTGCTGATTATACACAGAAATGTTTGTGGGATCAGGTCCAGTGGCCACTTTTGTAATTACTTACCTGTGCCTCGTGGATCTTCTTTTTTTCAGCATTTTATAGAAGCTCCCAGCAGGACAGCGAAGAGAACGCTGCCCTGGCTTTGTCCTGACTGATCCTGGTCTTTACGTGGGGCTGCCAAAATGTTCCCCCGTGTGAAACACCCATTAAATCTGGCAAACGACATCACTCATTACCACGTTTTCACCCCCAAATCAGCCCGCCGCGGTGCCAATTAGCACGATACCGGTTTTACCAGGGCACGGACATCACAGCGCCCACCGTGGGGCCACACACTGCTGGGGACACCCCGGCACAGGGAGGTCTGGATTTTCATCCCGCTTTCCAAGCAGGGTCATACCTGCACTCCCCTCTCCCTCTCCCTCTCCCTCTCCTCTCCCCACCCACAGCGGCCGCCGGAGAGTTTGGGAAAGTGGGAGACGCGGCTCCGAGGGCACATCCCGGGGTGAAGGGAGGTCCATCACGGTCCTACCTGGGGCTGGCCGAAGCCAGAGGTGCCTCCTCACCGCGGGCGCCCGCAGCGCATCCTCCGGGGACTGGCGGCTCTTCCCGGCGGGATCGGCGGCTACAGCTGCCCGCGGGTCCCGCTGGCCCCCCGCAGCCCCGGCCAGCCGCTCATCCTCGGAGCCAGAAGCGAAGGAAGGCGGCGATGCGGCAGCGGTAACCTGAACTCTCTGCCTGCCTCTTCCCTCTCTCCTCCCTCCCTCCCTCTCCTCTCTCCCTCCCTCTCTCCCTCCCTGCCTCCCTCCCTCCCGCTCGCCCGTGGGTGACAGACCCACTGAACCGCTGCGGCTCCCTCGGCAGGGAAGGGCAGGTTAGGAGCTGGCTGTGAGTGTTTTTATTTGGGGTATTTTGGACGGCAGGGGGGAGGCAGCGTCCTGCCGGGAGCGGGAGCTGGAAATGGTGTCAGAGCAGCGCCAGCCCTCGCCGGCGCTGGGAAAGTTCAGCTGGGCGCTCCCCATTGCCGACAGCACAGCCCTGGTTTGCTCCGCGGGACAGAAATCCCCCTCTGCACAAAAGCCTGCGCTGAGGCACCCTCGGAGGGGGTTTTCCTCATGGGGAATGACGAGCCGGGGAAAAGGGGAAAGAAAGGGGAGCAAAGCTCACCCTGTGCGCGTCGCCGCGGGGGCAGCATCCCTCACCGCCGCGGGGACAGCATCCCTCACCGCCGCGGGGACAGCATCCCTCACCGCCGCTTTCCCCGGAGCCCCGCGTCCCCTTGACCCCGGAGCTGTCCGGGCTCAGGACAGCCCTCAGCCCCAAGCACAGCCGAGCCTTTGCTGCAGGGCAAACTACGAGCCCAGGCGGGACACCCCATCCCTTCCCAGGGCCACTTCCAATACTTGGAGCACGTGGAGAGCTGCAGCGCTTTTACCTTTATCACCTGGCCCCTGGTGACAGCAACCAGCGACACCAACCAGCGACAGCTTCACAGCACAGCAATTACTGAAGCAAATGGCTCCGGGGGAAAGACACTTCTCTTCCGAACCCTGCAAGCTCCAGCAGGGGAAAAACAAACCAAACAAACCAAAACTCCCAGACAAACGTTATGGATAAAGCCGCACATTTAATAGCAGAATACTCAGGGATGACCCAGGGCACTTTGAATGTCTAGCGAGAAGATACAGGCTTTGATTTGTCACTGTCTCTTTTTTTTTTTTTTTTTTTTTTGAAACAGGTTGTTAGAGCGCAGCTGAAGAAAACACGAGACAAGTCAATCACTGCGAGCTGCTGGCAGCTCCCTTTCTCCTCCCCCTCCACTCCAAGGCTGGAGATGGAGAGATGTAGTTAAGGAGACACACAAAACGCTGTTTGCTCGCTGTACTTTGCAGGAGAAATACAAGTGAGAAGAGAGGTCCAGATGTACTTCCAGATTTGCTGCGGGAAGGACTGCCCCTAAAGCTTTTTCTTAATTATTCAAAAAAAAACCCCTGCTCCCGGGTAGCTTTAGTTTCCTGTAATGAGGAAGCATTAGCTAAGGCACCTAAGAATGCCTGTGCCCCCCTCTGCGTGCATGACTCTGTCCTTTGTACTCCAAGTTCCAAAAACAACTTTGCCTTTAGTTTTGGGAAAGTGCTAACATGTCCTTTGTCACAGTCTGACCTACAAAGTCCAACGGCTATTGAACACAAAAAAAGCTTCTGCATGCAAATTATCCACCCTCCACCTGGAAAAGGGGCATTTTCCCATGGAAAACAGGAAAAAAATGTTGGGGCTGGGGCCCCAGTCTCTGCCCACATCGCTGCTGAACATCACACTGCTCACTGGCTGCCACCAGGGCAGCCCTAAAATGAGAAACATGGAATCCCAGAGTGGTTTGGGTTGGAAAAGACTAAAGATCATCCAGCTCCACCCCTGCCATGGCAGGGACACCTTCCACTGTCCCAGGCTGCTCCAAGCCCCAATGGCCAACCCGGCCTTGGGCACTGCCAGGGATCCAGGGGCAGCCACAGCTGCTCTGGGCACCCTGTGCCA
This sequence comes from Nicator chloris, assembly GCA_013400495.1. Taxonomy (NCBI): domain Eukaryota; kingdom Metazoa; phylum Chordata; class Aves; order Passeriformes; family Pycnonotidae; genus Nicator; species Nicator chloris. The sequence goes on from WAAE01022724.1 coordinate 28,102, forward strand.
GGCCCTGCCCACCCTCACAGGGAACAATTTCTTTCTTGTATCTATTCTAACCCTGCCCTCTTTCAGCTCAAGGCCATTCCCCCTTGTCCTGTCACTCCAAGCCCTTGTGAAAAGCCCCCCTCCAACTCTCTTGTAACACATTAAACTGAGAGGGGCTCAAAGGCCTCCCTGAAGCCTCCTCTTCCCCAGGCTGGACAAGCCCAGCTCTCTCTTAAACTATTTCTATAGCAGAGGTGCTCCAGCTCCTCATCCTTGTGTCCCAGTCCTCATTCCAACAGCGCCGTGTCTTTCCCATGCCAGAGCTGGGTGCAGCACTGCAGCTGGGGGCTCACAGGGGCAGTGTAGAGGGGGAGAATGCACTCCCCATCCCTGTGAAGCAGTTTTCACTCCCTCCAGGCAGTCACCAGATCACTGCTCCCAGCCTGCTCCGTGAGTTTTAGCAATTTGCTTCTCCGTGGTTTTAGGGCTGCCCAGCTGTCAGCAAAGCCAGGGAGGCTCCAGGGCACCCAAAGCACTCACTGCACGGGCAGATTACACAGCCCAGTGTCTGGGAGGGGCACAAGGGGATGCAAAATAAACTCTGGAATATCGAGCCTTCATGCTGGGGGAAAAAAAAATCACCCAACAAGCACAATCTACTCCTCTGTGCCTCTGATTCCGGACTGTGTTTGCTGTGTGAGTCCATCCCTGCCCCAGCATTTCAGCAGAGTAATGCACACGTGTGCCTGCATTTCAGCAGCTGTAAATTTAAGCCAACATATATCTACATGAAGTCAGGCCTCAAAGAGTGAGTCAGGGCCTAAATCAGTGTTGCAGTTGAACTAAAATAATCCAAGCCTGCTCTAAATGTACGTAGCTTTAACCTGTCACATCGAATGAAAATTATGTACTTAAACTGTAATCTTCCTGTTCCCTTAGTCATCAAAAGAGGCCAGATCAAATTAAAAAAAAAAAAAGAAAAAAAAGACAGTGTGGATGCTGTTCAGAGGATGAGGAGGAGGTGGGGCTCATGGAGCAGGATATTCACAGAATCATTAAAGTTGGAAAAGCCCTCCCAGCCCAGGCAGTCCCAGCTGTGCCCCGTGCCCACCTTGTCCCCAGCCCAGAGCACTCAGTGCCACCTCCAGGTGACACCTGCAGGGATGGGCACTGCAAACCTCCCTGAGCAGCCCCTCCCAGTGTCTAATCACCCTTTCCATGGAGAAATTCCTCCTCATGTCCAACCTGACCCTTCCCTGGCAAAACTTGAGGCTATTCCCTCTTGTCCTGTCACTTGGGAGCAGAGGCCACCTGGCTGCACCCTCCTGTCAGGGACTCACCCAGAGTGACAAGGTCCCCTCTGAGCCTCCTTTTCTCCAGGCTAAGAAACCCCAAAAGACTTAAAATTCTGCTTGAACCAGGGGCTGTTTCTGCCTTCCAAGCCAGACTCAGCCCCAAAGTCAGCCCTCCCAGCACTCCCATCCTTTCTTCAGGCAGAAAACCGGCAGCCGGAGTCGCTGTTTGCATCGGTGGCTCCGTGTTGTCATCTCCTCTGACCAGTCTGGGTGGGCACGGCCTGGCTAAAGTGACAGTCAGTGTTTCCACACCCGAGTTTGTCAGAGCCTAAGGCAGGCAGGGGTAAGGTCAGGCTGCAAACACCCACCAAGAGACGCCGTTGTTTGGCCGGGGTGGAGGTTTGCTGCCTTCTGTTTTTTCACCACGGTGAAAAATGTGAGTTGGAGCTCTGTCCTTGGCTTTCTCTGAGCACATGAGCTGATAAGGCAGCTGTGGGGGCAGGCACAGGAGCTCTTGCAGAGGAAGAGGGTCACTGATTTACTCTCTGCCACTTGGTGTAGGAATGGGATGTTTTGATGGCTTCACTGCCTGACTGCATTGGAAGCTTGAAGGATATTCACTCTAATGCAGAATCAAACCCGGTTTTCATGTAGAGTTTTTCAAGATTTTTCTACAGAAATCTACAGATTTATTTCAGTCAGGAGGAGGAGTTTTGTTGAAATAACAGCCTCAGCCTTTCAATGGGAACAGTTTATGTTACAAAGACACAACAGCAGTGCAGATCAATCTAATATGAGGAAAATTGCTTCCTATAAAACCTACTTGTAAGGCAGCAAAATGGTTTCTACCCTCAGATTTACAGGATTATAATTCTACTGATGCAGAATTGATGGGATTTGCCCAGAGAAGCTGTGGCTGCCCAATGTCTGGCAGTGCCCAAGGCCAGGTTGGATGGGGCTTGGGGCAACCTGGGACAGTGGAAGGTGTCCCTGTCCATGGCAGGGGGGCGGAATGAATTTTAAGGCCCCTCCAACCCAAACCATTCTGTGATTCTGTGGTTCTAAACCCACACCTTTGGCAGACAGTGCAGGGACTTTGGTAGACAAGACACACCAGGCACCTCACTATGCATGATTTAAATTCACTGATTTTATAACAGCACCTCTGCCACAGGGGGGGGTTGGAACAGTGCTCACTTAATTACATCAAAATCTGAAAAATTCTACCACAACTTGTGCAAACAAGGCCTAAATACCTCTCAGCATCAGCAGTTAACAAGATAAGTGGGTAGGCAGCGTTGTGTACTGTCCCCACAGCTGACTCCTGTACCCATCAATGCTGCTGCAGCTGCCTCCTGTCCTACTTTAATCCCTCAGAGTACAGAAAGATTCTTCCTGCTGACAGAGCCATGTCCAGGCAGATTTTGAGTATCTCCAGAGAAGGAGACTCCTCAGCATCTCTGGGCAGCCTCTTCCAATGCTTTGCCACCACTACAGGAAAGTTTTCCTTCATATTCAGATGAAACTCTGTGTGTTGCAGTTTTTGTCCTGCTGCTGGGCACCACTGAAAAGTCTGGCCCCATCCCCTTGGCACCTGCCTTGAAGATATTTGGGGGTGTTGATAAGGTCATAGAATCCCAGAATGGTTTTGGGTGGGAAAGGGATCTCCAAGCCCATCCAGTGCCACCCCTGCCATGGGCAGGGACACCTCCCACTGTGCCAGGCTGCTCCAAGCCCCAATGGCCAACCTGAACTTGGGCACTGCCAGGGATCCAGGGGCAGCCACAGCTGCTCTGGGCACCCTGTGCCAGGGCCTGCCCACCCTGCCAGGGAACAATTCCTGCCCCAGATCCTTCCTGAGGATGCCAAAGCCATCTCAGCACCTCAAAGAGCAGGATGAACCCTGGCTTTCTGCATGGCTTTCAGCTCTCCCTGCCCTCTGAGGATGGACTTGGGGCTGGCAGCAGGGCACTGTGGGCTTCAGCCCATCCTCACCCTCATCCCTGCTGGCCTCACGCTGGCTCAGAGCTTTGGCCTCAGCCAGGACCTACACAGAGCAGGCAGCTCCCTCCTCATCCTCCTGGCTGGGCTGAGCCATCCCAGCTGCTCACATCCCATGTCCTGTGCTGCCTTCCAGGGCCTGAGCCCCAGGAACTCTTCCCTTCACTTGCAGACCCCTCCTGGAGCACCTGGCAGAGCACCCGGGGTGAAAGTGTGGCACTGGTGCTCTCACGTGCCACCAGACCTTCCCACATCCCTCCTCTGGCCTCAGGGGGATGGGCCTTGGAGCCTTTTGGGCTTTAACTGAGGCACAGTTGTGGCTTGTTTCAATCAGTGCTGCAGGTTGTGAAATGCTGGGGCCACCAGAAAAGTGCAGCACAAGCTCCCCTCAGCACCTGTGGTGTTTGGAGCTCTCCTGGAAGGAGCCTTTGGAATGGCCTGCCCGGGGAGGTGGTGGAGTCCCCATCCCTGGATGTGTTCAAGAAAAGCCTGGATGTGGCACTGGGTGCCATAGTTTAGCTGAGGTGTTGGGGCTGGGTTGGACTCGATGATCTTGGAGGTCTCTGGTCCCTCAGTGACTCTGTGGTTTGGCTGTGAGGAACAGTCTGGAGGGACAGGGACACAGCTGAGGGTGTCCCTGTCTGCCCTGGGCACCAGTGACCCCCGGGGCCCCCCAGAAGTGTCCTCTCTCCCAGCAGGCACGGAGCACTGCCCTTGCAGTGATGGTAATCGAATCACACGCTCCAGGGCTTCTGCCTGAAGCAATAAGGAAAGCAGAATTTTTATATGTTTTTTTTTGGTCCCTCCCCACTGCACAACGAACTGGAAGTTTGTGAAGGCTTTCATGTGTTTGTGGGGGTTTTGTGCCCTCTCTGCTCATTTTCAAGGAAAAAAGAAGGGGAAGGGAAAGAAAAAGGAAGGGAAAGGGCAAGAAAAAGGAAAGGAAAGGGAAGGGAGGGAAAGGAAAGGAAAGGAATGGAAAGGAAAGGAAAGGAATGGAAAGGAAAGGAAAGGAATGGAAAGGAAAGGAAAGGAATGGAAAGGAAAGGAAAGGAATGGAAAGGAAAGGAAAGGAATGGAAAGGAAAGGAAAGGAATGGAAAGGAAAGGAAAGGAATGGAAAGGAAAGGAAAGGAATGGAAAGGAAAGGAAAGGAATGGAAAGGAAAGGAAAGGTTTGGGAAGGGAAGGTTAGGGAAGGGAAAATGTAAAAAGAGGTAAAGGGAAAAAGGAAAAGGGGAAAAAAGGGAAAGGGATAAAGGGAAAGGAGGAAAGCAAAAATGAAAAAAAAAGAAGAAAAGGAAAGGGGAAAATGGAAAGGGAAAAGGGAAAAAGGGAAAAAGGAGGGAAAGGGAAAGAGATAAAGGGAAAGGAGGAAAGCAAAAATGAAAAAAAAAGAAGAAAAGGAAAGGGGAAAATGGAAAGGGAAAAGGAAAAAAGGGAAAAAGGGAAAGGGAAAAAGGAAAAAAAGGAAAGGGAAGAAGGGAGGAAGGGAAAAAGGGAAAGAGTCTAGCGAGGGCAGTAGTGAGGGCAGTAGTGAGGGTCATGAAAAGCCCAGGGGAAGGTCAGGGGTCACCCTGGAGCTGTGCAGGTCAGGGGATGGAGCCCAGGCGTTGGGATCTGCTGCAGGATCAGCATGGAGCAATCCAAGCCTGGGAGCCCTCTCTGGGAGCAGAGGAGCTGCAGCCTCCCCACGGGGACAGGGCAGAGCTCTCACCCCCTGACTCCCGAGGGAAGGACAACACCCAGGCAAGGCAGTGAGACAACGACTGAAAGGCAGGTTTAACAAAACTCCCACTCCTTTCCTCCCAGCCTCACCTGCCTGCAAATGTTTTCTCAGCCCTGACTGATCTGAGCACCCTTGTCTGGTGAAGAGCATGAGATGGAGCTTTTGATGGAGCCTGATTGAAATGCCAAAAAATGTTCACTCAGTTGTGGCTCTGACAAATGGATCCTTCTGAGATGCTGAGTTTAATGTGCCTTTTTTTTTTTTATTAATTTATTATCATCCTGTTCCTCTTCTGGGCCAGCAAGAGAGCAAAAGCCAAGGGGAAGGTATCCAATGGAATATTTTTTGATCTAGTTCAAAACAAGGGCTTGTCAAGAGGGAAGTTTCAGGTCATTTGGGTTGAAACCAAGTATACCACAGCCTCCAAATCTAGAAAACAAAGCCCACCCTGCCCTGCACATGTCCTGCAGAGCCCTGTGTAGAGCAGAAGGCTCCAAATCCAGCTGATCACGAGCTCATCTGCTGCTGGGCACAGCATTGGTACGAGATGGGATGCAAAGGAAATGTGATACAATATTACCTTCAAAGAAATTGGGAATTCAAAAATGTTCTCCTAAAAGCTGAACAGAAATGAAATATTCTTGATATTGTGACTCTTTGAAATGCTGCCACCCTGTTTCAAGATGAATTCCAAATTCCATTCACTGTGAAATGTGTTTTTCACAACAGAAAAAAAAAAGCCATTCAGTGACCATTTATTTCCTATTTATATTCTAATTTATATTTATATTATTTGTATTTATATTCTTATTCTATTTCTTAGATCTGGAACTGATCTATAACGTATTGCCATGTCAGCATCTGAAATAAAATTACAGTTTTTTTACCCTATTTTTTTAGGGGAAACCATATTTGTCTGTACAGTTTTCCACCCCCTTGCCCTACCACACTATTTCCTCTTCCCTCAAAGCACTTTGGGCAGTGGTTTTGTAAACTGAGTAATACCCCTGACTCCACAAATATTTATCAATGCTTTTAAAATATTTTAATACATTAAAAAAAAAAAAGAAAACAACTGTTCTGTGTTGGGTTTTGGATTGGGCTTTTATTTCAGGTGGATGGCACTGCGTATTGGTCATGTCCATCTTCTCCATGATTTCCTGGGTATTTAATTCACACCTGACATCTATTCCCTGGTCAGCTTCTGACTGTTTTTCTGTGTTTCCTGAGGGTTTGTCAGGTCCCTGAGGCAGAGATCTCGTGGATGAGGGTCCAGGCTGGAGCAGGGGCTGTGACCCTGGGAGAGGGGAGAGGCAGCTCCTGCAGGACCTCTGGGAGCTGCAGTGCTGAAACCCCCCATGCCAAAGGTGCCACTGCTGTGTCCTGCACCTGCTGCTAAAACACAGAACCATCTCAGGCATCACTGAGGCTGGAAAAGACCTCCAAGATCATCCAGTCCGAGCTTTGATCCCCACCTTGTCCCCAGCCCAGAGCACTCAGTGCCACCTCCAGCCCTTCCTTGGCCACCTGCAGGGATGGGCACTGCAAACCTCCCTGGGCAGCCCCTGCCAAGGCCTGAGCACCCTTTCCATGGGCAAATTCCTGCTGCTGTCCCAGCTGAGCCTGCCCTGGCCCAGCCTGAGGCCGTTCCCTCTCCTCCTGTCCCTGTTCCCTGGCAGCAGAGCCCGACCCCCCCGGCTGTCCCCTCCTGGCAGGGACTTGTGCAGAGCCACCAGGTCCCCCCTGAGCCTCCTTTTCTCCAGGCTCAGCCCCTTGCCCAGCTCCCTCAGCCCCTCCTGGGGCTCCAGCCCCTTCCCCAGCTCCCTTCCCTGCCCTGGACACGCTCCAGCCCCTCCAGGCCTCTCCTGCAGGAGCCACAACTGGACACAGCCCTGGAGCACAGAGGGACAATCCCTGCCCTGCTCCTGCTGGACACACAATTCCTCATCCAGCCCAGGGGCCAGTGGCCTCTTGCCCCCCTGGGCACCCCTGGGCTCGTGTCCAGCCCCTGTCACCAGCACCCCCAGGGCTTTTCCAGCCCCTCTGCCCAGCCTGGAGCTCACGGGGTTGTTGTGACCAGCAGTCCCTCTGTGAAGGATGTCTGGTTCTGCAGAGCATCTCCCTCATTTCTGCATCCTGGGCTGGTGCTTGCATCCCTCACCTTGCACAGGGGGACACCCTGAGTATATTTAAGAGTCAGTAAATAAAACAAATGGCTGTTGGAGCAGACTCTGCTCAAACACCAAGATGAAGAGCCCCAATCTTTGCTCCCTACCCCCTCACAGAGTTCAGGTCTTCTTGCAGCCAGGGTGGCCACAGCTTTGTGTTTTACTTCATCCCCCTTTCACTCTGCCCCACGAAACACGAGCTCCAAGGCCTCCACCACGAGGGCAGTGTCCAGCTGAGTGTTTACAGATTTATTTCTGAGGGCTTCCTTGCCAGGCAACTTTACATGAATGGCACTTTTCAAACATGAAAAGTGATTCTCAAGTGAAAGAATGAGAGGAAACGCCCTCTCAGGGGAAGTTCAGATTAAAAATAAGAAAAAAGCTTTTTCCCTGGAAGAGTGGTCAGGCATTGGAATGAGTTGCCCAGGGAGGTGGTGGAGTTGCCAGCTCTGGAAGTGTTCAAGAGGTGTCTGAATGTGGCACTTGGGGACGTGGTTCAGGGGTGATTTTGGTGGTTCTGAGTTCTGGTGGTGAGACTGGATGATTTTGAAGGTCTCTTCCAACCTCAATGACTCTGTGATTCTATGAAAAGAACATTTAAAAAAACCCCAAACCTGCAGATAGCACAACTTGCTCTGGTAATAAGCATTTTATCTGGTCTCTAGCTTATATTTCCCCCTCTCAACCCTCCTTTTTTTCAGGAGATCAAAACCATGACCCACCCAGATCAGGGTGTGTTGTGCTCACTCAGACATGGGGATGTCAGGACGCCCTCTTTAGCATGAGCCAGGCCAGGAAAACTGGCTGCCCACAAGTTCAGAGCTCATTAATCTTTCACACAGGGCAGTAGAACATAGATGAGCAGTAAATATACCTGTCCTTGCTTCCTCTTGCCTCCTAAATCAACTCCCTGCTTTTAGGGATTCAGTCAGGGCTGGGCTTCAAGTATTAAACCATCAAATCCTGAAGCAATTGGAGACCCTGGAGTCTTATTGGGTTTGCATGGCTGAGCTTTGGCAGCAGGGGCAGGGGCTAGAGGAATTAGGAGTTCCCTTCTTGGCATCTTCTCAACACAGAGGGTGTCTCCCAGCCCTTGCACACAAACAAAGAAGAGAAACACTTGTTTTTGTTTTTTTTTTTTAAATCAGGCAAAATGTAAGAAGGTCATGGACCTTTGCTTTTGTGGAACCTTTCTGTTTTAATCTAACTCCTTTAGAGGAAATGCCTTGTACAAAAAGCTCATCCTACTCACAGAAAAATAAACAAAACAAAACAAAACAAAAAAAAAGAAAACCCACAAAAACCAAAAAACCTAAAAAAACAACTCTTGCTGGAGTCATAGTTTTTGACCAAAAGGCAGCTGTTGGGGTTTTCTTTCTGTGAGCAAGCCATGCCACTGAGAAATGCTTCCAGTGATGGGCCATCCAAAATATCTCTAGGAAGCCTGTTCTAGTGCCCTCTACCCTAACAGTAAACTATTTCTTCCTAATATCCCATCTCAAGCTGTAATTTTTCAGTTTGAAGCCATTCCCTGTGTCCTGGCCCTGCAGCCCTTGGCAATTGTCTCTCTCCATCTTTGCTGGGGCTCCTTCAGGCCCTGCAAGGCCACCCTGAGCTCAGCCCAAAGCTTCTCCGGCCCAGGCTGAACAATGGCAGCTGTGGCAGCCTTTCCTCCCAGCAGAGCTGCTCCAGCCCTCTGCTCATCCTGCTGCCTCCTCTGGGCTCTCTGCAGCAGCTCCAGGTGCTCCCTGTGCTGGGCCCAGGGCTGGGGCAGCTCTGCAGGTGGCTCTCACCTGAGGGGACACAGGGACAGGATCCCACAGGTGATGGCCCCAAGCAAGGAAGAACTTCCCGAGTTTCTGCCGCCGGCTCAGTGTCCAATTTGGAAACAAAAAATCCAGCCTGACAGGGCACCCTTCAGGAGCCTCTGACCTTCCTCTCTGGCATGTTGCTAAGCCCTGCTGCCAGCCTGGGCCCTGTGGGGTGGGCTCTGTCCCCAACCCAAGGAGGCTCCGTCACCTCCCGGGGATTATCCCGGCGCGGGTTTCTGAGTCCTGCCCGCTGAGGCCACGGGGATCGAGTGTCTGCCAGGCTCTCTGATGTCCCAGTTGTAGCAGACACGATTTCAACACGCCCCCCTTCAGACAGCAGGCACCGAAATACCCGTGTTTTCAGCTCTTCCTCTTTGGCAAGAGGTGGATGCTGCGGTTTGGAACGGTGACGGTCGCGCAAAGATCGCCGCGGGTTAAAAACGCCCTGCCAAGAACAGGGCTGCGGAATAATTTGCTAAGGACATTTAGCAGTGGCTGAATTCACTCTTTTCAGCTGCCTCTAGCACACTTCAGATCCTGCACACCCAGTATTTGCTGTCTCTCCTTGCTTTCCAGCCCATGTTCCTCCTGACACGTGCAGAACTACAGGACTGCCAAAGAGATGTTATTGCCCCTTCCTCTGGACTAAATTCCTTCTCCAGCTTTATGTTTTCTCTATTCCTGAGTCTGAAACAACTTTCATTATCCACCATCTTTGGGCATTTCCAATTTGGAAATGTTGCTGCACTACACCAACCAAGGTCCTGTTGCCTCCTGTCATAAATTGGACACTGCCAGACCTGGATGTCTGGAATGGCTTCTCCCTCATCTCTTCAGTGTGGATTTAACCTTCTTTGGTCAGGATTCAAACATTGCACAGGACCTGCCCCAAAGGAGGTGCCAGGGCAGTGCTTTGCAGTGTGACTAGGTATCCCCTTTGCTTCTGAAAATAACTCCTTGGGACATTTACTCATCACATTCCTCTTTGCCACGGCTGCATCACATTACAGCTCCCCACAGCCTGGAGACAAACCTGTGCACACAGGATTCTGCCTCCTGGGACAGTCCTAGGAGGACAGGATCCCAGTTTCTAGCAGAAATTCTTATTAGCCCCCAAAGCATGCTGGGCCTCCACACCACCAAATTTTATCTGATATCTGTGCTTGGGGATCTTTCACTTCTTTCTGGGTTGCTGTCCTGTTTTCCTCCGGACTCCTCAACTCCCTGCCAGTTCACATTTCTTTGGCACAGGCAGCCTGTGCTGGGGCTGCTGTTAAACACCTCCCCAGGACCCACTTTGGAGGTTTTCTCTACCCTGGGCACATTCCTCCTCCTTCCCCACACCCTTCCCCTCTTCCAGTGCTGGGGATCAGGTGGAGGTGCCCTCACCACGGCACAGCTGGGTCACTCCCCACCCAAACTTTGGCCCTCCAAGAGCTGCTTCCTCCACCTCCTGTGTTTGTCTCTGGATGGGCCACACTGGAAACTCCCTCAAAACCAGCCCGTGGCTGGCCAGAAGCTGAATATAATTTTCTTAGAGTGATTTATCTGGTGAAGAACACACAGATACCATTTCAGCTGGGTGCAGCACTGTCACAACAGGACACAAATAATGACACTCACACCTGAGCTGCTAAGGGCAGAAAAAGAGAGCGAGTTTATTTTTACATCACTTATATACTATTTGAGAAATGGCTGTGAATTGGAGGATGAAGGGACCACCTTTCCAATGACATTGGTCAAGACAAAAGTCCATCAATTGTCTCCTCCTCCAGAAAGGAATTCAAAACAAAAGGAAGCAGTTACAAAAACAAGGCTGTTTACGTGAAAAAAGCTGTGAGAAAATCTGAGTCCATACTCTAAACAACAGAAGGCTAAGATAAACTTTAAAAAGACAGGGCGACACAGCACGAGCCATCATTAAAATCCAGCAAGACTCTAATGCTTGTGGGAAAGTCCTGGAGCCCACAGAAAGCCAATATTCCTGCTCCATCACTGACTGCTGGGAATCACTCATGTGCAATGCCTTGGATAAACTGTCACTTCCCCAGCCAGAGGGGTGCTGGAAGAGAATGTGCCTCTTTTGTTTCTTTATGTGGAGCCTATTGTGGAGGTGCTTCACTTTTGTTAAAATAAAATATTTAAATAAACGAAAAAACCTCTGTGGTGAGGGGTAAGGGAAACACAGGCTGGGCATCAGGAAAGAAGGCAGCTCCTCGTGTGCTTGGTGCTGCCCGGAGAGCTCCAGGACTGCCAATTTTATCAGGGTAATGTGATTTTGAAGGCTAAGGCTGGCAAGAGCTGGGCTCCAGCTCACCTGCAGCCTCTGCTCGGCCCCTCCAGAGCAGGGGACTGCAAACTGGACCTGACAGGACAATGGCATCCAGCCAGGATCCCATCCTGGAGTTTGGCAGAGCAGAAACCTCCGTGCTTTGACCCCAGCCCCACAGCTCAGGGGCTCTGGATTCCACAGCCACCCCCACTCCAAGCTCTGATGTGTCCTGGTGTCTATCTTGGAATCTTGGAATCATTTAGGTTGGAAAAGGCCTTTAAGATCACCAAGACCAACTGCTCCCCCAGCACTGCCAAAGTCACCACTGACCCACGTCCCCAAGTGCCACATCTGCACAGCTTTTAAATCCCTGCAGGGATGGGGACTCCAGCACTGTCCTGGGCAGCTCATTCCAAAGCTCGACAATGCTCTCCTTGCATAAATCTTTCCTTCTATCCCACCTAAACTTCCCTTGGTGCAACTTGAGGCCATTTCCTTTTGTCCTGTCCCTTGTTAGTCGGGAGCAGAGCCTGACTCCCAGCTGGCCCCATCCTCATGTCAGGGAGCTGTGGAGAGGGAGAAGATCCCTTCTTTGGGATTTGGTTTCTCTTTGATCCACTGAGCTCCACTCTGGTGCTACACAGTTCAGAAGAAAAAAAAAAGTTTCTTAAAAGAACAAGTTCTGCCAGGTTCTTGCATTGTTTTGTGCCTTCAGGCTTCTTTTTCTGGGGCTTCGTTTTCCTGAGGGATTACACTGCTGAGGAGGGAGAGGTGCTAACAGCTTTTTTCCACACCTCTCAGCCAAATCCCAGCTAGCTGGCAGGAGGGCACTCTGTCTGACATCTTCTTCTACATACATAAGGAAGTAGCCTCTGCAGCCTCAGAAATGTGCTCCAAACTTTTTCAGTGAAGTAGGAAACACAGATGCGTTCTGCTCTGCTCCAAAATCCCACAGAATCACAGAAACATCGGGGTTGGAGGAGACCTTCAGGCCATCCAGTGAGCAAAAAGGGCTGAAAGGTGACCATCTTCTCAGCCATTTCTCCTGCAGGCTGCTTAACAGGAGAGTTTGGTGAGAAAGCAGTGAAAACACAGTGTGAAGGAGAAGGTTTGATAGCTGTCAGATATCGATGTGATGGGGGGAAAAAGTTATCATCTTTAAAGGGGAATGGACAACTCTGAAGTAAATAATCTTTTCAAAGGAAGAGGGTGCAGTTATGTTTTCATCTTTTCATCGCTGCATTGATACTTTGATTTTATTCCCACAAATTCTCTGCAATATTTTCTCACTTTCATGGGGAAATTAAGGTGCAAGGAAGTGAACTGGGTGGTCTGTGGTCAAAAATGGGCTTGGACGAGCTGGTATCAAAACTCAATTTCTCTTAAATCCAGTGACAGAGTTATTCCTCACAAACCAAACACCCTGAAAGAGAAAAGGTGCGGTGCCTCAAAGAAACTGTGGTCTCTAAAGCAGTCCCAGGTGTTCTCAGAGATTCATCCTTCATCTCTCCACAGTTCCTTCCTACTTTCATCCCTGGAGGTGTTTAAAAGTAAAGATGAGACTCCCAAGGATGCTTTTTAGAGGTGGGGTTGGCAGTGTTAAGTTTATGGTTGGGTTCAGGGATCTCAAGGGTCTTTTCCAACCTAAATGATCCCAAATTCTCAGTGAGAGAAAGTCATCAGCATGGTTCTCCACACCTGATTTGGACTCCTGTGCCCTTGATTTGTGTCATCCGACTCTGCACCTCGAGTAACCCATGAGTGACTTTCTCCTGAGCTAAATGGAGACAGAAACTCATTAAGATGAGCCTCAGCTGAGATTTGTTGCTCCCTCCCTGTGCTCCTTGCTTGGCAATGATGGGAACAACAAGCATCCTTCAGGATATTTGACATCAAACCTAAAACGCACAATCTGCTTCCTGAAGGAATAACTGTCTTGAGTTCTCAGCTTCCCAGATGATATGTCAAGCGTATTTCCAGCCTCCCAAAGCTGTCAGAGCATGCAGACAGACAAACTTATGTCCTTTAACGCTGATATTCTCACATTAAAGAGAAGACTGTAAGCAAGTTTTATTACTTGGAAGGTGGATGAACAGATGTGGTGGCTGGAGAAGTGGCCAGAAACCCTGACTGGGGGCTGGCACTGCCCTGGCAAAACTCCTGAACAGTTTAATTTCTCTCCAATGAATTTCAAAAGGAGTTTTCTTAGGAGAAAACCTCTCACACAAGTTTGTTGGCCCAGAAGTGCTCTCATCCATGGCCCAAGCTGCCTTCTGGACCTGCCATTCCAAACCCTTTATTAGCAACGCAGAGAAGCACCTCGCATTTATTCCCCACAAAACAAACAATTGGCTGACCCTATCCACTTTGCTGCTCACCATGGTACTGGAAATCACGTCTTTTACACTTCAGCAGCCTGTGAAACTTGACAATCAATCATCCTAAAGTGCCAACAGCCACATCCTATGACATATATGGATCTGTAGGAAGCATAGCTTGAAGCCTTTCTAATTTTAGCTTGTTTCAGGATACGAGAAGTTTCAAGCATCAATCATCCAAGGAAAATGCTTTACATACCAAAGTGTCACCAAAAAAGAAAAAAAAAAAAGAACAGCCTGGTGGTCTGTGTGTAACTGGGGTGCACTGGGAGGATTTTGCATCCGTGGACTCCTGAAGCCTGTGAAATGCCATGTACTCTGTGTGAACCAGCTGCAGTTGCCTTCTCCCAGTAAAACAGGAATACAAAAATGCAGACAGCGTTCCTCCAGGCACATTTAAGCCAACAGCTCACAAATTTGTGCTACTGATTTTTCATTATTTTCATTCAGCGGTAGTTTAGAAAAGATTTAAGTCTTTGCCCAGTTGCACTAAATTACTGCAGAAAGTATTAAGCTTATGTAAGCAGAATTAACGTTTTGGCTAAAACCACCGAGCAGCAGCTGGCCCCCAGTTTATCCCTGGCATACTCACAGCCTCCTTTTCTCCTGGCAGGAAGGATGAGCAGCACGTGCTGATCCCAAGGAACGCCCCAAATTTCTGTAGGATCTGCCGCTGTCCCGTTTGCCGTCTCGTCCCAGTCACCAGCTGAAGGCCAGGGCAGCGTGTCCCTCCCACGTGGGAGGCTTAGCATTCCTCACATTCCCTCCCAGCCTTCCCAGATTAGACCCTCTCCAGAAGATCACCGCTGTGTTTCTGCCGTAGCAAGAATGTGCAAAGCGTGGTGGGTTTCGTCTCAAAGCCTGGGGCCCTTGCTGATGTCCTGGGTACACTCAGGGTTTTTGTTCTGGGGGGAAAATGGAGTTTGTGCTTCATCAGCCACGGGAAGCTCAGGTAGCCTGGGAATACATCAAGGCACAGCTCACACTTGTCGATTCGTTCTCTCGATGGTTAGATGATTTACTTCAGGAGATGGGGGTTGCTCATGGAACACATGCTTTATTCTCAGGGGTCGTGGGTGCCAGCGTTTGCCATCAGTTGCCAGCCCAGCTGCTGGCGTGGTTCCAAGAGAGTTCCAAGAGAGTTCCAAGAGGGTTCCAAGAGGGCGAATTTCCTGTTACAGTCTATTTTATCCCATTCTGTGTTGAATATTCTATTTACAGTAACCAACCGGTGTGAAACACAAATCCTATAGAATTTACATACAGCCTATGAGAACTACTAGATTTAAATAAGACACTACCTCCTTATGCTAATTTCTATAATCCCTTCTTCCTGCTATCCCTGCAGACCCCTTTTCGGCCTGGTCACTGGTATTGCTTAACATCCTGTCCCTGGACTGGCATCCCTTCCCATATCAAAAGTGACCGTCATTTCTATCTCATTCACTGGCCCAATGTTCTCTGAACCTACTGCTAAACAATCATATTTATAAGGTTTCCCTATATCACCTTACCCAACACACACTGGATTTACCACATTTCCCAAGTGATTAACAGGTCTGTGTTTGTATTGTCCACCATGATCCCACAAGTCCTTCTGCTCAAAACCTCTGCAGCAATGACTGGTGTCCTGATTTAGCTGCTGGTGAGATGGGGAAGATCTTCCCCAGGAAGAGGAATTACCTGCAGGAACGTAAGAAATGCTAAAATCAGTGGCTCACCTAACCTGGTATTCAGCCTTTGAAAGTGGAAATGGGCAAAACTATTTAGGAAGAGCAAGTCTGACATATTTAAATCCTTTTGCCCCCAGTTCCCAGTATCTGTGGTTCCTTGGATTCGGGATGTTGTGGACACATCCCAGGCTGTGTATCCATTTATGAGCCTCCTGTTCCTAACACTGCCTGATCCCTTCCTGGACCTGTTGACATTGTAATATCCTGTGATGGTGAATCCCAAAATTTCCTGACTCACTGCATAACAACATTCTCTCTCTTTTCTCCTTCAGGCTGATCTAATAATTTCATTGTGTCTGCTAATTTTCATTATGGTGTTGCAGGATTTTCTGACTCACTGTTCTGCATTCATCCTCATGATTTTTTGTAGCTGCCTTGGCTTCCTCTCCAAATTGAACAGTCTTGTCAGCCTCCTCATGGAGCAGCTGTTTCATCCTCTCCAGCTGCTGTTCTCTCTGTATTTCTCCCATCCCCAGGTCTTCCCTGAGACCAGAATGCACAATCTGTTCAAGATGTCAACACAGCCAGGTCTGTATGGCTGCAGAGCCCTGCCATCCTGCTGACAGTGCACTTCCCTGGGTCTTGGCCACTGCTGCACCTTGAGCTGATGATTTTGGAAGGACGTGGAGCTGCTGCAGAGAGCCCAGCGGAGGCTGCAGGATGCGCAGAGGGCTGGTGCAGCTTTGTTGGGAGGAAAGGCTGCCACAGCTGCCATTGTTCAGCCTGCTCAGGAGAAGCTTTGGCCTGAGCTCAGGGTGGCCTTGCAGGGCCTGAAGGAGCCCCAGCAAAGATGGAGAGAGACAATTGCCAAGGGCTGCAGGGCCAGGACACAGGGAATGGCTTCAAACTGGCAGAGAGCAGGTTTAGATGGGATATTGACAAGAAATTCTTTATTGTGAGAGACCCTGGCACAGGGTGCCCAGAGACGCTGTGGGTGCCCCATCCCTGGAAATGTCCAAGGCCAGGCTGCATGGAGCTCTGAGCAGCCTGGGATAGTGGAAACTGGATGATCCTTAAGGTCCCTTCCAACCCAAACCATTCCATGACTCTCTGATTCCATGGCTTTGTACAGCCCACAACCCTAAGGATGGAGAAAACAGCCCAGAGTTAAATTAACGCTTTTGCAGGCAAAGAACAGATAAACAGAAAACACATTTATTTCAACTGCTGCACAATGGGAATCTCAATCATTTTCCAATGCCAGCTGAGGGAGCAGTGACTCACATGGCTCATGCACAGGAAGCCTCTTTGCAGGTTTTGGTGCTGAATTTCTTTTCCTCTGAAGACGTCACTGGGGTGAGTGCAGTCGGCTGCCGAGTGGCAGCAACGAGCTTGGCAGTGTTTGGACATGGAGAGAGACATGGTTCCTGCCCTGGAGAGCTCACAATCTAAATGTGACACGGACAAAACGATCCCAACACGTAACAATGGACTGAAACACCATCTGTCAGACGTGAGATCCATTCTAACAAGCAACTGGAATACCCAATATATATATAAAGGCTACAGGTGGGACACAGTGGTGTCTGTGTTCTGTTTAGGTTTTTATGCTCATACAGGCACAAAAGGGGAGTGGTGCTTTGCTTGAGAGAGGGGTTTTCTTTTCTTTCGTGGGGTGGCTCCAGCTGGTGCTTCCTGAACAAAACCAAAGAAAATTAAATTAGAACTCAGCACTTTGATGTTGCAGATCTGAACTCTGAACAGTGTTGTGATGAATTCATTCCCTTGCAACAGATGAGCCCAGATTTGGGACAGGCAGCATGAAAGAAGTGATGGATTTCCTGCCCTGATGAGGTGCTGGGAAACCCCACCAGCACCTGGTTGGTGAAACCTTTGGCAGCTACCTCAGAGTCTGAGTCGGCTGGGAATCCAGCCCAGGACAGGTTGGATGGGGCTTGAAGCAACCTGGGATAGTGGAAGGTGTCCCTGCCCACAGCAGGGGGTTGGAACTGGATGGGCTTTAAGGTCTTTTCCAACCCAAACCATTCCATGATTCTGTGGATCCCAGAAAGAGCACTTAGCATCTGTGATCAGGAGGAAGTCCCATCACCCAAAGGAAAATCTGCTGGAAACTCCAACTCTCTTGGAAGTTTCAGTTTCTCCCCAGGAAGTGATTTTCTGTATTTCAGTGCAGGGGAGAAGGGACAGAGGAAGGAGAAAACCTGAAAATTAAACTTAAAAGCACATGCTGAGAGAACTTGAGCAGTGCTGGTGTGCTCACACACCTGTACAGGACAAACTCTGCCTTCCAGGTGCTTCCTGTTTTGCGGTTTTAAATTTGCCCTATTTTCTGTAATTTTATACTGAGTCATATCTCTTGTCAAGCTCCTCTCTCTTACCAGTATTTTCAGTTTTCAACTAAATTTGAGAGAGGAATCCATGTGAGACATGGAGCTCCTAAAACTGCACTGGAATCAGTAGCTGAGTAAGAGAGGAGAGGGAAGAATTCTTATTCTGTGTGAAAGACAAGCTGCAACAGTTAAATCTACTTTTGAGTCATCAGCTGGGTACTCTATGCATGGACACTTCACCTGTCCACAACAATAATTACAAAAATTGCATGTTTATGTTACTGTAAAGGTATTTAGAAACTGTGCTTGATGTGTCAATATTTACCTGAAAACCTGTTCAAGAAATATTGTGTCATAGGGAACTGTACTAAGACTCTTCCTCCTCCTCCACCTCTTCCTTTTCTTCTTCCTCTCCATGCTTTTCTTCTTCTTCTTCTTCTTCCTTTTTTTTAATAGAAAATATTTGTAGTTACCATATAAGAATTGAAAGAAAAAATAAACACTCTTGAAATGCAGAGCTCTGCTTTTACAACTGTTCTATTTCTACTAAATGCAATATTCTTTGAGATTCAAAACCAGAATTAATGTATAGAATTAATATATATTTAATCTAAACATGGCAGGGGTTTATTTTGTGGAGTTAATAGGCATGTGCTGGAATATAAGAACCTTCTTCTTAGGGAGGTCAGAACACTTGGTTAAGCTGCAAATAGATGCTCAAAATCAAAATGAGAACATGAAATATGTGTAAATATGACTAAAAGTTTGGTATTTCTAATTATACACTTTCCTGGAGCAGTAAACAACTAAAGACTTATGGCACAGGAACTAGACTCCTGAATGATCTAAAAATCATCTGGAAATCAGATAATGTAGCCTTGTTTCTATCTCTAAAGTTCTTATTTCTCTCTTTTTTGCAGGAGAAATGACACAATTGAAAGACAACAGGCCTTTGCTTCAATCAAGAATTATCTGAAAACTTGAATTTGTGTAATGCAGACAACAATCTCTGCTTATTCTCCTTCTAGAGTAAAGGAAGCTCTACTCTGACAAGCAGCTGGAAATTGCTTTGTGGGCTCCTCTGCTCCTCTTCCAGCGATCTCCTGTCCAAAGGCACTCCCATGTGTATAAATCAGCTTTATCTCAACCTGCCAACGCTTCACAAACCGCTCACACTGCAAAAGTGACGTGAATTTCTTCCTGGCATAATCAAATAACCAATGAAAGGATCAATAATGAGCTTTCAGTCAGGACTGCAGGTCGTACAGGAGCAGCAGAGAGCTTTGTTTTTCCTCTCAGGCTCCTCCTGTCTGTGCAGGAGTCACACCTGAGCTGCTGAAGTGAAATCCTGCTTAAATATCTGCTTGGGAATGGAGCTGTTGGAATCAGATTCCTGGTTTTAATTCTTTTTCGGGGAAAAACATTGCACTAAAGAATCACTCCTGCAAAGCCAGAAATGTAATACAAACATCTGTGGATTAGAAGTTCTTATGCCAAAGGAATATTGCCTCCCTGGGCATTTTCCCCCAGGAAAGGTGCCTTTTTATCTCCTGAGAACTCTGACACTGGGCCAGGAGAGCCCATAGACAAGCCACTTCTTTCAGATATTACCAACTTCCATCCAAAATTCGAGTCAATTACCTTTTAAAGCAAAAAAAAAAAAAAAAAAGGTTATTTCTCTTGCTTGAAGCATTAGTTGGTGGTGCCAGGGTACAACTAAGCAGGCTTGATGGTCCTCACCAGCCTCTCCAGGAATCCCTGCACTTTGCTCACGGGTCCAGGAGCTTTAGGGTCAGGAAAACACATCCTGGGAGGAGCAGCTGAGCTGGGAAAGGGGCTGAGCCTGGAGAAAAGGAGGCTCAGGGGGGACCTGGTGGCTCTGCACAACTCCCTGACAGGAGGGGCAGTGAGGGGGGGTCGGGCTCTGCTGCCAATGAAAGGACAAAGGAAATGGCCTTAAATTGCATCAGAAGAGGCTCAGATTGGAGATTAGAAAAAAAAATTTCCCTGCCAGAGTGGTCAGGCCTTGGGATGAGCTGCCCAGGGAGGTTTGGAGTCCCTGTGTGTGGGAGTGCTCAGGAGGAGTCTGGATGTGGCCCTTGGGGACAGGGTTTGGGGTGGTGCTGCTGCTGCTGGGGTGGCACTGGATGGTCCTGAAGGTTTGGGCAAAGCAGAAAAGAGTTTGAGGATTTGCACCTGGATCTTACAAATTCTCATGAGGGAAATATCTTGTTTATGGGCAGAACTGCTAAATTGTCAGAACGAGTCTTTCACACTGAAAATGCAATCACAGCATGGTGTAAGTCAGTGATTATCAAAGATAGACTTGTCATGGGAGTCCTTGGCAAATTTTATTGAAGACTCCGTGCCAGACAATTTCTCTTTCATTTACAGCTTTTAATGATTCAAGGCCCAGCTTTGTTCCCAGTCAATAGCACCACGATAGGATCAATCATTATCTCTAGCAGAATATGACTGTGGTGTATTTACTTTCAGGAATGAGTATTTTCCATCTTTTGAGTGAAGCAAAGGGACTGAAAAGGAATTAAATACACACAAACCAAAGATGGTAGGAAAATATCCAAGTATACTATACCCCTGTTGCTGCATGTTCTTCCTTGCCTTCCTACAGAAGAGATAGGAAAGAAAATGTTAAAAAGATAAATTCAAGAAAGAATATCAGAAATCAGAGAGGGAAAACACAGCAGAAGTTAAACACTGAATTTGGGAAACTTATGAGGAATTCACTGGATTCATTTGAAGATAATGTTCTCCAAATTAACTCACAGAGCACAATCAAGCTTAACTTTTACACTGGAAAAGGACTATAAATTCATTAAATTGAGCTCCCTTTTCCTCAGTTACTTCCAATCAAAACTGCTTCATTGGCAAGCAAAGATTTGGAGCTGGGTTTTGTTTACTCGTTCAGGTGGAGCTTTTGTGGGTTTTTTTGGTAACTAGCTGGTCTACAAAATGAAAGTATAATCAGAATTATAGAGAGTCTTATCTATGCTATATATCATCATTCAGAATCTGGCTTGTGATTCTGTTAAGTGTTGTAGGCTGCAACAGATGCCTTGGCTCAACAGGGAATAAAAAATAATGCAAGCTGGTTTTAGACTGTAGATTGAGCAGACGTGATGAGAGAGATAAAAAAGAAAAGAGAAAAAGAAATGTACGAAGCGAATAGAGTTTAATGTCAGATCCTAAGCTGGCTGTTGGGGGAAGGAGCTGATCCTACACAAAATCCCAAAGACAAGAGACAAATGTCACAGTGCTACACAGAAGGCAGAGGGGTTGATTTGAGTTCTCATGGAATGAGTTAAGGGAGTGAGTTGCAGTGCCAGGGTTTAAATACGGCCTGGGGAATTGCTGAGACAGGATACAGACTTGCATTATAATATGATTTTTGAACATGTTTTGCCCTGAAGGGAGCCTAATCTGTATGGAAAATTGATTTAACTGGGACACCACTTAAAAAATATTCTAACCTCCAAGCTTAAATCTGAAGTCAAAATCAGACAGTGAAAGTACAGAGAATTTATTACCAGCACACAAAGTGACCAGAATGGTCCATTTCAGCTGGAGCTCAGCCTTCTCTTCAAGAAACTCAAAACCAAAGGGACACACAAAGCAAGAGTGGGAGGCACTGCATCCATGTAGACAAGAAGCTGGAGCTTCTGGGTTTCTGCATCTCCCAGGAAGAGCAGCAGAAGCTGGAGAGAGCTGCAACCTCCCCACTGAACATCCCCTGCTACTGAGCACTGCAGGAGCCCCCTGAAAGCCAGACCCTCCCTGCAGCCCCAGGGCTGAGTCAGTCCCTGTCGGTTCTGTTTTCTGTCCTGTGCTCACTGGCAAAGCCTGAGGGAACTTTACCTCGCCAAGACTCTTCCAGAACCTTTCCACAGAGCTGACATTTCTCCTGCAAAGTCACTGGAGAAAAGCTGCCTTGGTTACACCCCGCAAATGGGAGTCATTTGTGAGATGGTTTGAGGCTGTGCTAAATAAGGCCAAAATTCCAGTCCTGAATTTCCACTGGCGTATCAATTCAGGCATAGAACATAAAACTGCCATCTTTCAAACCTTTGTGTTGGAAATACCTCTATGCTTCAGGACTTAACATCCAGTGGAGATCCTCTGATGGCAGTCTGGCAGTCTTTGAGCATATTTACTTTCATAAGGCCCTGCTCAGGTAAGAAAATGGTATTTTTACTTTCTTTTACAAGTAAAAATAAGTCCTTGTAAGAGAAAGTAAAAGTAACATTTTTAAATCTCATTATTCTCATTTTATTTACCATAAAGTGAGATACAGAGAGAAAAGGTGGAATTCATCTCGCTGCAGCTGCCTCAGAGTAGCCCTTCTCATCTAAGCCCTTCCTCTGTGTGCTGTCTGTAGTGAGTGAGTGAGAACAGCAGAATTCCTACAGAATGATTCATGCCATCCTAACAGAAGTGATAATTGGGATGAACTATAGCAAGGCAGGCAGATGCCACGGCACTGAAGCGATTTGTGCTGGGTGACACGGCAAGTGGCTGGTGGAAGAGGGCAAAAAGGGTTTTCTGTGCTCTCTCCTCTGCCTCTCCCCTCCCTGCAAAACTGCACAGAAATCTGTTTTCCACTTTTTGCTCCAGTCCTTTCTGTGAGAAGTTGTTGCTGTTGCTGCGTTGACAAACGACACAGATTTAACCTTTTTAAAGGTCGAAGAACTAACTTTATTAACAAACAAACTCCTTTTGCAGGTTTTGACATGTAGCTGGACATGATTGGTCTATTGTTTACTACTTTATTACTATGATTGGTTAATGAGAAAGAACACTTTTTTGTAAACAAGTTTTAGGTGTAGGATTATTTACATTTTCTATGACAATTTTCTTAGAGTATCTTGTGGGAAATCTTATCTGTCTTTACAGGGCTCACTGCTGATTTAGCTGCTCTCAAGCTTGTAAGTTAAAATCAGACTCACAAGACGTGGAGCAAGGTGCTGGTTGTACAGGAGTGGTACTGCATGATGGCAGTGCAAAACCTCTCCTGCACAGCTGCCTGACACATTTGCAGACAAATTCCAGCATTCTGCTCTCATCTGAAAAATATTGAAGCAGAATGCCAGCCAGCAGGGCAAGGCACCCAAGCCAGGCAGCAGTTTTGGCTCCTCTCATGAGCCAAAAAAACCCCCAGGAGTTTGATGGCACTTACCTGCCAGCTGAAATTTATGGCAACATGGAAAGTGCTTGGATATAGTTTTTTTGAAGGAGGAATTTAGTTCCCACTGAGGACTGTCTCTCCTGATCACTGTTTTGAAACTAGGAGTGGGAGTGCCCAGTGGCTGAGATGTGCATGAGGGTGTGGAAAAGGGGCTTTTCCAGCCTAACGGTGGCCAGATCAGTCACTATTAAAAAGGGCAATGGGGAAAGGCCTACAGAGAGGTGTTTCCTCTGGAAAAATATTGCAGCTAGATGAAAAAAAAAAACCAAACCAAACTCCATTTGTTCTGATCTTTAATGTAAGAGATGATGCATTTGTGCTGGATATTCTTCAGGGACCATCTGATCTCCAAACACAGAAGAACCTGACAAGCAGCAGCAGGCCTGACTCCCTGGGAAGAGTCAGCATCCAAATAAATCCATCCTTAAAGGACAACCTGAGCTGCAGTTTGAGATCTGTAATGCCAGAGCAGGAGCAGACAGAAAGGGAAACATTGGCCTCCATTTCTGCACTGCCCAGGGGATTCTGCAAAGCCTGGAGAAGTCACTGTCAGATCTGCAGCAAACACAACCAGATTTATGAGCACTGCACATGCTTGCCTTTGAGAGCAGCAAATTTTTTTTCACACAGGCAGGACTCAGATGTCCAGTCCTAAATTATCCTCCATAACTAGACTCTGCTTCCCCATGACCATCAGGATAAAAAAGCCTGTGGTAACAAGTGGCAAAAGGCAGCTGCTGTTATTCAAGAATCAGAACTAAGTTCCCTGGAGGTTTATCCAGGTTTTGTGTCATCCTGGTATCAAAGAAAATACATCCAAGAGACACTCTGCAATCAGTCACCCTGGGCCACACCAGGAGGGCTTCTGGGTTTATGTTTCATGTGCTTAGCACAGGTAAAACCCTTGGATCACAAAGAGAAAGGAAAAATTACCTGTTGACCTTCTGGCGGTGTCTGGTCAGACTGAGCCTCTTCAGGAGCCTCTTCATCTGCCTTGGCTTCTGTGTGTGCCTCAGTTTCATCTGTGGCATCAGATTTTTCATCCTTGGAATCAGATTTGTCTTCTGTGGCTTCTGATTTCTCCTCTGTGGCATCAGACTTTTCCTCTGTGGCATCAGATTTCTCCTCTGTGGCATCAGACTTTTCCTCTGTGGCATCAGATTTCTGCTCTGTGGCATCAGATTTCTCCTCTGTGGCATCAGATTTCTGCTCTGTGGCATCAGACTTTTCAGTCTCCTGGCAGCAAAGAAGAAGTCATGGTAAGTTTCAGGGCACACAACCAACAATTCATTTCTATAAAATTCTTGAGTTGCTTATTTTGGGAAAGTGTTTTTCTGGTTTTGCTTCAGGTCTCCAATGAAAATACCCCCTTTTAGGGTGTGTTTCTCCTGTGAAAAGAACACTTGCTGGCATGTTGACCAGGTGGGGTTTGTGTGGGGAAAACATGATTTCAAGCACTTCTCAGCATAGCAGATTCTCTAACCTTCCTCTGGAAAGTTCAATAGAAACCCAAGTTCACCCTGATGGCACATTTGAGCTTCAGGGAAAAAAAACCAACCTTTTCCACCAGCATGAATTCCAATTAAACATCATCCAGAAGCTCCAGGAAAACAGAAGTAACAAAGGATTTCACATTCGGTCTCTTAACTTTCTTGCTTAAAAACATCAGGAAACTCTCCCCACATCAGTCAATCAAGTCCATTTATTCCAGCACCATAACCAAGCAGATCCTGGGAGGTTCTTTATTTGACAAATATCCTGGTGTCCTTTCAGCTGGGTGGCTGTGAAAGGTCACAGTGGCTCCCACACTGTGTCAGATAAAAGGAGGCTTCGAGTGGAACAGCAGAAATATGATGAAATGCAAGAGCATGAAGAGCAAAGTCACCTGATTTGGGACAAGCAGTTCTGGGTCAGAGAATAGAAAAGTGGTTTTTCTATTGCACTGTAGGAGCTTGTTAGTTAATGATCATCAAGGAAGAAAAAGATGGATGTATTTAAATAAGCACGGGATAACTGAGCCATGAGTGTGATGTGACAATGAAAGAGGTAAAAAAATGTGATCCTCAGATGCACGAGGGGAGCAAAACCACCTCTGGATTGCTCTGTGCCATCCCAGTCACTCAGGCTCAAGAAAGAGAAACTCAGACTGGAACAGGTGCAGAGAGGGCTCCAGGAACATCTGAGGGAGTCTTATGAAAGGGTGACAAAAAAAGCTTCACTGCTGTAATCTATTGAGATGCTGGGAGGGGATATGATGGCACTCCCAAAATAGATCAGAGTAAACATCAGACAGGGATAGGATGAGTGCTGAGGGAGATGCAAAATGAGTACAAATTGGCTGTGAAGAAAAATTCTAATCGTCATCATCAGTGGGAGATTTTGGAAGAGATTTGTAATGGAGAAGTTGAGGTAAAGGACTTTATTAATTAAAAGGAAATTTGTCCCATTCAGAGAGATGTTACCTGGGGTGGGTTCCTCTGGCACTCAGGGGAGGTCCTGTCCTCTGTCATCCTGAGTCCCACACGCTTAGGGAAGAGCAGCACATCCCTGAGAGGAGAAAAACTCCTTCCCCATCCGTGACCAAGCCCTTACATCTCAGCCACCTGGCTGGTTTGGGGTTTGCTGCTTTTCCACAATTTCATTTGTCTCTACAGTTAAACAGAAGCCCTCAGTCATGTCCGCCTGTCCTTTAAACTTCACAAGACCTTCTGCAGTGTCCCCATGATGATTTCCTCAGCCAGTGCACTTGTTCTGCAGAACAGGGCATGTCTGGCTGGCTTTTATCTCCAGTGCTGACTGGCTGAGTGCTGGCTTAGAGATCTTTGTCCCCAGATGTGCCGTGGGACATAAGAGATGTCCTCCTGCTGACAAGCTCTGCTGGATGGGGACAGAAATGATAGAAAGGAGCTTGGGAATGTTAGGAAGCAGATGTTTTTGATGTTTTTGCTGAAACCTGACTGCCTGTGAGGCTTGGTGCTCTTTTGGCAATTTTCTCCTGAGTCGTGAGTTTTACATCTAAGTTACTCACAGTGAAAAGGGATTGGGCACAAAGGTCCCTACGCTCTCCTTCCTCTGCAACTGGAGCAGGAGCTGATCAAGATGAAAGCTTTGAAAAGCAGAACGTTTCCACCTCACACCAGTGTCACACTCTGTCACACAGCTGCACAAGTGTTTCTGCCAGCACGTGGGGGATGCTCGGGGAGTGGAATGAGCAGCTGGGAGGGAGCAGAAGGAGCCAGAGGAAGGAGGAGGTAGAAAAAGACAATTTCTTTTTCTGGCAGCATCGTCTCATTTCAAGTGCACATGAAACTGTGGGCTCACTGCACTCTGCTGCTGGTGGCATTGTTATTAAAAACAGATCTACACAGACATTTGTTCAGCTTGGTTTATTGTTTACTTTTCTCCCAGAAGCCAAAAAATATCTGACGATTAAATACGTAGTAACACAAACATGGAGTGAAATTCTCTTGTCCAACACTGTGTTAATACATTATTTTCTTCGGGAAATGGCAACTCCTTACAGATACTTTCTTTGCAGAAGTTCCTCAAATGACAAGGACAGTGTTAATGAAAACTAAATTAATAGAATCACTGACCATGACTTGGGTTGGAAGGGACCTTAAAGATCATCTCATTCCAACATCCTTGCCATGGGCAGGGACACCCTCCACTAGACCTGGTTGCTCAGAGCCCCATCCAACCTGGTCTTGAAATTGGTTAAATATTTATTTTCAGCACAAATATTAACATTTCATTAAAATCCATGCACTCAGTATTTTTGGCTGGGACATAAAATGCATGAGGACCACAGAGAGCATCCCAATTAAATTGACCCTATTGTGTGAATGCATCTCAGATGAATCACATACTTGGATCATAAGGCACAAAGAAGAGTTGTAGCTGAAAGAACTGAACTCTAGAAGCAGCATGGGATGAGCCAGACACACACACACACACAGAGCTCTTGTTAATTATATGGAGAACTCTGACATTCAGAATATCATCACTACACTGGCTCTCCATAGAAACACAGAATTTAATTTTCAACAAATTCAAAATGAAGTACCATTTCTAAAGATTGGCTGACAGGTCATTTTCTCTTTAAATAAAATGCACATGGCACAAATTTGTAATTCAAAGCAGATTTAGGAGAAGACTTCTTCCACTAACTTAAGCTTGAGTATCTACAGATTTGGGGAAATCAAGATTCGGGATATTAAGATCAAGAATAGTGGGATTAAGGCTTCAAATACGCACAATATTTGAAAACAGACCCTCAACTCATGTAAATTACTGAGTTCACTGAGTCAGACTAAGCATAAAAGTGGTGCCAGCTTTAACAAAATGTACCCAACTTTTGAGGCAGCTGAGACTGACACACCTGATCCCAAACAAACTACACTGATTACAGCTCAGATCTACACGTGTATCCCATTGGGACACCACTACTCAGGCCACTAACCCACGATTAAACGGGATCTCTCAGAAATCTTGCACAAATTCGAGTGATCTTTGGGTCAGGCAGAAGGCACAGCTGCCCTTAAATCCCATCCTGCCCTGAATCATGCTTAGAACTAATCTAGACAAGATATTCCTTCACGTGAGGAGTATTTGATATTAATAGATTAAATTACTTATCAACACAAGCACTATGTGCTGCTTCTCTCAGGCACAGAAAACTGTTCTGCTCAGCCCTGCTAAATGATGCTCCAGAAAACACAAAACCCATTGTGGTGACGAGGCAATGAGAGGATGATGTGAGCTAACAGATCCTTGCTGAAGTACCACAAATATGGATTGGTTTCCTGCAAAGTCACTGAGTTTTATGGGCACGTTGCACCCTTCAAGGCAATAGATGTACTTGGTATGATAAAGTCACAGAACCAGAGAACCACAGAATTATTTGGGTTGAAAGGGACCATAAAGATCATCTTGTTCCATGGGCAGGGACACCTTCCACTATCCCAGGTTGCTCAGAGCTCCATCCAGCCTGGTCTTGGACACTTCCAGGGATCCAGGGGCAGACACAGCTTCTTTGGGAAACCTTTCTAGTGCATCACTACCCTCACAGGAAGGAATTCCTTCATAATATCTCATTTAATCTTCCTCTCTTCAGTTTGAAGCCATTCCCTGTGTCCTGGCCCTGCAGCCCTTGGCAATTGTCTCTCTCCATCTTTGCTGGGGCTCCTTCAGGCCCTGCAAGGCCACCCTGAGCTCAGGCCAAAGCTTCTCCTGTGCAGGCTGAACAATGGCAGCTGTGGCAGCCTTTCCTCCCAGCAGAGCTGCTCCAGCCCTCTGCTCATCCTGCTGCCTCCTCTGGGCTCTCTGCAGCAGCTCCAGGTGCTCCCTGTGCTGGGCCCAGGGCTGGATGAAGCACTCTAATACATAGAATATACTGATATATGGAAACAACAGAACAAGACAATCTGCAGAGCTGAATGTGTATTTTGCAATGGCAATGAATTGGCAATAAATTTAACTGTAAGTATTTCGTTGGGAAGTTATAATTTGTTGAGGGAGCCCCAAAAGGTTCATCTGCTTCCTCAGCTGGAAGGAAATAAGCTCAAAACAGTCCTGGTCAGGATGGTGTTGGATTGTGCTGTGAAACAGGATCATGGCCATTAAAGAAGTTCTCTAGTCTTGGTGCAGTATGAGACGAAAAGATGGATGGAAAAAGAAATAGAATGTTTTAAAAAAAGAGTATCAAACAGGTATCAGCTTTGTATTAACCTTTGTCACGTCTCAGCATGGTAAAAAATCCTGGAAAGCAAATGCTTGCTGCCTTGTGGTGATTCCATGCTTTATAGATTGCTTCTTCATTCCAGAAAAAAAAAAAAAACCAACAAAACCCACACAATTTTTTAAGAAAGGATTAATAGGAAACCTTGCCATATGTGTCATCATCACCATCTCTTCCACACCTGACTTATAATTCCAGATTTATGCTGCTGCAAATCAGTGTCACAAGCCATCCATTGTGCTTATCTGAGGTGGAGCTGACAGAGAATGAGGGGGAAGCAGAGGCAGAAGCAGAGGCAGAGCAGGAGAGTTCTTGGCTTGACAAAGCACAGGCAGCCTCTCCTGCAGTGAAGATGCTGAGAAACACCTCTGCAAGAAGGGTGTATGTCTCTTGCGAACAGGAATAGGCTCTGAAAGGAAGACTATCAAAACTCCACATTTAACAGGGACTTTACAAACACTCTCACTTATTTGCACTCTCTGGACTGAAGCCACCACTGAGGCAGCAGTTAATCACTTTAAACAAGACTTGCCTATTGCTGCCAATGGCACTGACAAACAAATCTGCCCAGCACAATGTACCAAACATATTATTTTCAACATTTCCAAGGTTGTCACCGAGTAGAAACTGTAATAGCCTCTGCTGACAGCTGGGAACAAATGAATTCTAAAAAATTGTTACTTGGCTTCATAGATATGGAATCTACCAGGCCCTTGCTTGAAGAAGCAGATAATCTGTGGAGTGGGAAGATGGAAAAATGCAATTTTCTTTATCTCACTGATTCTCCACATATCTTCTATAATGATTATAATATGGAATAGCTGCAGTCCTTTAAGTCTTTCATGGCTTTGTGGATGTTAATTAAATGAATTCTCACAAGACCCTTGTGAGGTGGGCAAGCAATTTTTATTTCCCTGGGTGGGAGATGGCACAGCTACAGCAGAAAGTTTCAATCACTCTCCTTATCACGCAGGGACTCAGTGTCAAAGACATTTACAACAACTGGGGCTCTCCCCTGAGTGTATTTTCAGCTGTGGCTCTCAAAGCATTTAGCAAAGGCTCCTTTTTTTTTTTTTTCACTCTGCTTTTACAGAAGACGATAAAGAGATAATTCCAATGGTGTTTCACTCAGAGCTGCTGCAGAGTTGGACTAAAGACAGATCTCCTGCTCCAAGGCAGTTCCTCAGCCAGGTCACAATGCGGCAGAGTTCTCCTGTCACTCTGGCTCATCACTCTCTTGATTAATTTCCTTTGTTGGCTCACCCACGTTAAAGATGGCAACATTTTATTACCATGAGCTCAGGATAGCAGAGTCGTAACGCTCACAGTTATAAAACTTCTAATTAGGAGGAGATCCTAATAAAGAAAAACCACATTGGTTTCTGTAAAAACAACACGAGGTGAAAACGGGGGAAAAACTCCCCAAAATAAAATGTTTTTCTTTTGCCAGAAATGTATTAGAACATTGTCAAAATCTGATGGAGAACCACAGGCAGGCTTGCCAAAGGAACTTGGTGAAGGGCTGGGTGAGCTTTTATCTCCTCCAGGAGAGGGAGAGAGTTCCATGGTGCCAGTGAAGGATGGGATGGGTCTGATCCCAACCCCGCTGTTGGGGGCCAAGACCACCCCTGCTCAACGTGGTCAGGACCAAGAGAAGGCTTCTTGTAACCAACACAACCTAGAAATTGTGAGAGGGAGTCTGCATCATTTCAAAGCTGAGCATAATAAAACACTGCTTTGTGTCAACAACAACAAACCCATCAGCTGGAGCCATGGTAACAAGCCTGCAGTGAAAGAAGGCAAGAAAGAAGTATTTTCTAATATTTACTGAACCAGCCACTTTTTTTTTTCCCCCTAAGAACACTTTGCTGCTCCAACATCTAATGTATTGCTTGTCACTGGTTTTTATGTGACATGCTGAGTCACTGCCTATCTTCATCTTTTATTAAAATCAAATAAGTGATCCCCGTGGAAGGACAGAAGTGCATACCTTTGTGCCTGGAGGAGGAGCAAGGCCCAGGAACGAATAAATAATATTCTCTTCCTTAGCAGAGAAAAAGGATTCAAAATCCTAAGAAAGGAACAGACAAACAACAGAGAATTGGTATCAAAAATCAAACAAAAAGCACAGGAGGAAGAGACCAGCCCAGGCAAATCCTACATTGATGAGAATGACCACGCATCTGTACAATTGTCTGCATTATCTGAGCCCCAGGAAGAAAACACAGATACAGGGAGTTCACACAGGGTGGCAAAATGAATAAATGAGCAAATCCCTCCAGAGACTTACACTTTAATTATATCCCATCCATGGCAGAATCAGATAAAATTAAGTGTCTCATTTTAACGTGCCTCAGCTGTACACTCCGAGGCAAAGCTATTCCCTTGAAATGTTAAAGTAAAACTTGCTGTGAGTAAGGACACGAAACAGGCCCTCAAAACCCTGGAATTTCTCTATGGCAAATAAAAGGCAAGTCAACATGCTAGCTCAAGTGAAATGGTAACAAGGAAACTTGATTTTAAAGAAAGGCAGTCTGGTTAGAAAATGATGTTATTTTCAGATGAACTTAGGAAAGGGTTGTGCTGTTCTCTCTGGCATCCATGTACCAGCCAAAATGCCTTGTGCACTGGTGAAATGAAATTAGAAATCATTACATGAAACACCTGTTTTCAGTGGAAATGGAACTGAGAAGCCCAGGGATGCCTCCTACCCTGCCAGCTACAGCCTGCATACTCTTCACTGCTTTCACCTGTACAACACTCCTATAAATTAAAGAAGTTTTGCTATCACTGTTTTTGTTACTGGGAACTTCACAGCTCACGTCTTACACAGGTAAAAATCAACAAATATTTAAGTTGCAGCAGAATCTCTAGTCAGAAGTGGCTGGCCCAGAATCACACGCAGCTCTGAGACAGGGGACTGAACGTGTCCTGCTGAGTCCTACACTACTGCCTTGATCATGTTATCATCCTTCCTCTAATCCCAAATAACTCCAGGAATAGAAGCCTGTAAATAATAAGGTGCTGAGTCATCCTCGAGACTTGTTTGTAAAGCTTAGTTAGGACTTGAGTTGTTTTATTGAACTGTTTTAGTATTTCCAGAGTATAAATTACCAGAAAGGCTGGAGTGGATGGTTTTGAAGTCACCTTAATGCCAACAAGAGTGGAACTGATGACATTTCAGTGCAGTTTGGAAGAGCTTTACAGACGTGACAAATGACAGCCCATTTCACTGATTTATCTGAGGGACAGATTGGCTTTCACACAGTCACACCCAGTGGGAACTGCTCCATCTGGGAGAAGCCCTGGAGCACATTTTGCTGCTGCTCCAGGCCACCCATTTCTCAGACCATCTCTGCTGCTTTCCCATTGCTGTGGGCTTCTCCTTCTCATCCAACCCAGACAGTGTCTGCATCTGGCTCATGGATGTAGGAGTAGTGCAGCAAACAAGAAAATGAGAATTTTCTGCAATTTCAAGGGCTGGAATTTGGCATGGCCACACAAACACAGGAAACCTGTGGCCTCCTGCACACCACATACTCATAAAGCAGCCTGAGCAATCCATGGAATGACATGGCAAGAGCTGGGGAACAAAGAGAACACAATAACAAGGAAAGGCCATGAAGTGGACTTGGTATTTTATATATCTTTATGAGGAAAAGTAGCCCATGGCAAGCGTACTAAAATTCTCCAGAAACACAAAGCCTTGTAGATAACCTGACCTGAGGACACGAGTAAAATGTATGAATGACCAGACAACTCCTTATCAGAAGTGGGTATAATCTTCTATGATTATAGATTTATCAGGTGCTCCGTGGCAACAGGGAGTGTGCAATGACATCCCACAGCAAATGGAAGGTCACTTATTTCCTCACACTGAGGAGGAACCTATCCTGTATTAAATAAGAGATAAAGGAATGCCTACAGTGATCATGGAATAGTTTTTCCGTGGTGTATTTGCACCCATGCTTTACTAATGGTGACTTGTTCACATCTCCATTGCTGAATGACTCAAGATAACTGTTCCCAAGGCAGGCAGTAAGAAAAATAAGCAGGAACAATTTATTTCAAGTAAGCAATTATATTTTATCTGTATGAAAAGACATAAATGGTCTAAGTGGTGCCATTTGTCAACTGGACATCAGCAGAAAATTCTTCCCCCAGTGCTTGGTACAGCATCAGGTCAGAGCACACAGAGAGGGCATGGAAACACCATCTTGGAGCCTTTTGGAATTCAGATGGCCAAAGCCCCAGGTAATACAAACTCACTTTAAAGCTACCCTGCTGTGAGTAGCAGGTCAGACTACAAACCTCCAGAGGTCCCCATATTTCCATAAATTTGACTTTAGCAGTTACAGAAATTATAGAATCATAAAATAGCCTGAGTTGGAACGGGACCATGAAGATCATCTCATTCCAACCTGGGCAGGGACACCTTCCACTATCCCAGGTTTCTCCAAGACCCAATGACCAACCTGGCCTTGAACATTTCCAGGGATGGAGCAGCCAAAACTTCTCTGGGCACCCTGTGCTGGGGCCTCCCCATTCTCACAGGGAACAATTCCTGCCCAAGATCCCAGCCAGCCCTGCCCTCTGGCACTGGCAAGCCATTCCCTGTGTCCTGGCCCTGCAGCCCTTGGCAATTGTCTCTCTCCATCTTTGCTGGGGCTCCTTCAGGCCCTGCAAGGCCACCCTGAGCTCAGCCCAAAGCTTCTCCTGTGCAGGCTGAACAATGGCAGCTGTGGCAGCCTTTCCTGCCAGCAGAGCTGCTCCAGCCCTCTGCTCATCCTGCTGCCTCCTCTGGGCTCTCTGCAGCAGCTCCAGGTGCTCCCTGTGCTGGGCCCAGGGCTGGGGCAGCTCTGCAGGTGGCTCTCACCTGAGCAGGGCACAGTCCCCCCCTCACCTTACACTGCTTTGGATGCAGCTCAGGACAAAGTTGGTTTCTGGGCTGCAAATGCACATTCCAACATCAAATAAGTATTACCAACTAATTCAGAGATGTTTTTTAAAGTACGTACAAGGGTCCTTCATTCTATGGCTTTCAGTTTACAGGAAAAAGCAGAGATCTCAGCTTACAAAGAAAAACAGTTTACCTTTCATTTCTTTCCTGGTTTTTTAAGGGGTTTTGTTAAGCAAAAGCAAAGACAAGAGCAACAGAGTGCTCAGTATATTTAGCAAGTGACACAGATGCAGACGTCTGTCTAGACATGAGCAAAGAAGCAGCTCAAGAAAAAGATCAAGTAAGGACGTAATTGCCAGCACTGATGGATTGGAATGGATACTTGAAATCGGTGCTGTAGCCAGACATACAAAATAAATCACATTCTAATCTATTTCTTCAAGTGGCAATACCAAAAATCTGAGAGAAAAATAAGATCTGAGCTATTTTATCAGAGAGTTTTAAGCTTCTCTGACCTCGTGGAAATGCTGCTCCCAGGCAGTGTATCTTTATAAAAATCCATCTGTAAGAAACCTCCACTCTACAGTACAAGCTGTGGAGTGGAGCAGCTCCTCATGGTCACCCAGAAAATGAAGATACTTTTATGTATCAGCAGAAATGCAGATGTGCAGAGGAACTGACTTTGCTTTCTCATTATGTCATTCTATTCTAGCACAAACAGAAGACTCCTCATCTGTCCCCAGAACCCCCTTTCCTTTCCACCACTCCAAAAATTTCACTGAAGTGCAGAAGAGGACATTGGACAAGGTCCCAAGAGACCATTTCTCCAAGGCAGGAACCACTGCATCACTCTGATCCACTGGTTCTGATCCACCTTTAATGACATAATCTCCTGAAAACTACGTATTTTCTGACATCTGACTTGAACTTTCTTTGCTGCATTTTCTGCTCATACAGCTCATCCCACCTCCAGTGGACATGGAGCAGAACATATTTTACAAAATCCTAGATAATTCAGGTGGGAAGAAACCTCAGGAGACCACCTAGACTAACCTCCAGCTCAAGGCAGGGTCAATACTGAATTCAGACCAATAATTTGCTTTTTGCTGCAGTCCTTAAAATAGTTGAAGGTTATCATGTCTCTCTCCAAACCTTTCTTTCTCAGGTTAAGGCAGGAAATATTTAATCTTGACTTTTTATCTCCCAAGGCCAGATCTCCCAGGCTGTCATGATGTAATGTGTACACACGTGCATATGTGTGAATGGGAAGCAAACACTGTTAAGAACAACTGATAAGACCACTGATAAGAAGGGAAATGTGGGAAAAGATTGATCCCAGAAAGAAGAATGGGGAAAATGAAATGTAACAGATTCGATCTAAAAATAAGTAAATAAATAAATAAATAAATAAATAAATCAAGTAATAACTGTGAACAAAGAAAATAAAAAATTAGCAGGAAGGAGAAAGCGAAAATGTTTTACAAAAAAAAAGAAAGAGATGTAAAGAGCTTGACTTGTTTAGCCCAGCAAAATGAAGATTAATAAGGACACGATTCCCATTTACAAATACACTGGATTGGGGCTGTTGAAACTAAAGGGTGATTTGGGCATAGCAGGAAATGGGTATGAACTGCCTGCATTTAGCCAGGCTACAAATTCAAAGGTTTTTAGGTGTCACAAGAGCGAGGCCCTTAAAACCTGATGAGAGCAATATATTTTAAAAGGACTTTCATGAGTTCAAGGTACTGCTCTGGAGTCACACAGACCTTTGTAATCCTCAGGGATATTTTTAATAAAATGGCTGAGGCCAAAGGAGTGGGACACAGGGGAAGATGGATCAGATTAACATTAACCAGCCTGAAACAATTCTGGATTTCAGAGCAATGGCTCTGCTGGCCTTGCACAGGCTGTGCAGGGCAGCAGAATGCAAACCCCTGGGGTTTTATTGTAGAACAAGTCACTTGGGAGGGTTTTGCAGCATTCTGGCAGCCCCTGGCCATGTTCTCAGCCCACATCACACTCCTGTGCAGCTCCCTCGAGGCACCTTCCCCTGGGGAGAAGGGTAAAGCTCAGGCACTGATATGGATCTCATTATCTTATTTATTTGGAAATTATGATGCTATAAATTAGTCTTTGTTATGCACCCACTGGGATCATTAGCTCTGAGCTTTGAGAGCTGGGTACATTAGAATTCTGGAGACTTGTAGACTAACTGTAAATTTAATTCAGTTTTAAATCAGTAGCTGCAACTCCTTTCCCAATGGAGGTGTTTTGCAAAGGACTATTTCTTCACTTGAATTTATTTCAAGATGTAGATTATTTGGCTTCCTGAAATAGCTTCAGACATGGAGTAAAAACTGTGTATTTATCATTTACTGTCAAGATTGACCAGTTGCAACAGTTTATAAGGCAATTACTCTTTAATTCCTTATATAACTTCTCCAGGGAACATCAGAAATATTTATTGCAGCACCGGCTGCCACAAAACCCAGGGTAAGATATATCAAATTATATTTTTTATTGGTGCAGACTGGATGCTGAAATGCTCATGAACTCCAACACACCAGCTTCTCTTTTAAGAATTCTATGAGAAAATGAAGAAACAGCTGCACTCCAATATTCATATTCATATTATATTCATATTATCAACTTTTGCCATGAAGTTAATTCTGAAAACTCAGTGGCATGAAAATCCCTTCTTCCCCAGTGCAACCCTGCAGGAGTTCCCACTGGATTTGTGCAGTAACTCAAACCAGGCTCACTGTGTGCCCTGTATTCCAGAGCACTTTGCAGGTTCATTCCAGCCACCAGATCTCAGCACTTTCCAGACCGGGCATTTCCACCCAGACTATGAGAAAATAAAAGGTCTCAGATTATCTCTTCTGATTCACAGTCCTAATATTCATGCTGGCATATTATTATCTTTCTCTGCTTTGAACAAACTGTCTCAAGAGAAAGAACCTGTTACAAGCACACATGAAAATATAAAAGCATCTGATGAGTGCTACAGTTGCTGTTATGAAGAGTTGGACATTTATTGAATAAGCAATATAATGCCAGTAATTCAAACAATATTCTAGAACTATTCCAGTAAACAAACATTCCTATTTATTTGTAAAATATAATGAAAAAAGATTCCCATTCCCAGCCTCTGGTACCTCAGATATCTATTTGACGTTCTTGAAGCCCAGATAAGTCTAAACAAACAAAATACCAACATTCTCCATCAAAATTAACTGAAACGTCAAGAAGTTTCTCCAGCCAGTTTTCCCTCCATGCACATTTTGCTATCAGAAATAAATACCCTTCTGTTTCGTTGCTTTTCTGTGCTTAAAAAATATTTCCTGAGAATTGTTCTTTCACACTGAATCTCAAATTCATTTAAGGAGTTTGTTTGATGCTTCCTATTAATGGAAAAGAGTCCCTTTCTGTGAGAAACCACTCCCTGAAGAGTTTTAAATTTCCAAACAGCTTCTTACCCCACAGTACCGCTCCTCGTTGAAGATCTGTGGAGGGAGGGGAATTCCATTCTGAGGTTTTTTTTCACCTGGGACATTCTCTCTCATCCATTTCCTATTGTCCTCATCTCCTGCTATGTCCATTTGCTGAAAGTCGATCTTGTTGGCCTCTAAAAAGCCCACGACTTCTTGCTGTTTCTTTTTTATCTGGGTAGGAGAGAGGGAGAACAACATTCCTTCTTTAGAAAGAAAATGGTTTTCTAAAAGCAGCTGCTATTACAAGAACTCAGGCAAGTTTGTCAAGTTTACAGAATCTTTTAGGTTGGAAAAATTCCAAGACCATTGAGTCCAACCTTTGGCCAATCCCCACCTTGTCACCTATCCCCACCCAGAGTGCTGAGTGCTACATCCAGTTGTTCCTTGGACACCTCCAGGGATGGGGACTCCAAACCTCCCTGTCAGCCTGTTCCAATTTTTTTTCCATCAAAAAAAATTCTTCCTGAAAGTTGGAAGTTCCTGAAGTGGGATTCACTACTCCAGTAGCCCTCAGACTATTTGAAGCTGAGATCCAACATTTTTCATTTGAGACCCAGAGTGCTGCCACTACATTCCTCCCACCATACACCCACCCCCCAGCTTCTTTCTTTCCTCCCTGGATGCAGTGACAACTCCAGCTAAGAAATGAGGATCAGCAGGAAGCCTCGTACTGTGTTCCCAGATCTGGGAATGTGATGTACACATACTTAAGGTGGTCCTGCCTGATGTCCGTAAAGGTCTGAAATTGTTCATATTTCCCTCAGCATGTCACAGCCTCCTTCTCCCCACCAATCACCCGTGACATTCAGCTTTCTCTGAGCCATGTTTCTCTCTGTCTCTGTTCTTTAATGTCAGGCATAATTAAATTTCACAGAATCAGAATCACACAATAGTTGGGATTGGAAGGGATCCTCCAGTCCAACCCCCTGCCAAGGCAGGGTCACCTGGAGCAGGTGACAAAGGAAAGTGTCCAGGCGTGTTTGGAATGTCTCCAGAGAAGGACACTCCATGCTCTCCCGGGGCAGCTGTTCCAGTGCTCTGCCACCCTCAGAGTAAAGAAGTTCTTCCTCATGTGGAGGTGGAACTTCTTGTGTTTTAGTTCATGGCCATTGCTCTTTGAGATATAATCTATAAATATGAGTTAAGGCTTAAGAAAATCCAGCACAGCTGAACTCCTGTGCTTAAATATATCCCCCATTACAGAATGGCATTCCAGCTGGACCACAAAGAATGTTACATGCAAATAAAGCTTTTACACACAGCTTCTGTGGCACCTAGAATTCCCTCATGGCCTTTATTCCCTCTGATGCTGGTTCTGTGCAGGCATTGAGCTTATAAACCACCCCTTTACTCCGAAAATGTAACACTCACCATACTTCCCTACTAAAGGAATGCTACTCCTAAGCAGCTTTTAAAGAACTTGCCACCACACATAGCTAAAATGAGGCATCAAGGTAATTTTTGTATCTTGTAATTTGAAACCACATCCTCCATATGTCAGATATCTGAATACCTGAAATTAAAGTGACTCCAAGCTAGTGTAAATCAGAGAGGCAGGCAGTGAGATGAGAAGTAAATCAGGGATTATGTATTTCCATAATCTAATCAAATAGAAGAGCTGAAGTAGAGTGATAGCCTATTATCCTGGAAGGATGAATTCTCGTGAGTAAGGATAAAATTTCTTTTCCTTGTACAAAGAAAGAAACATCTATCTACACATATGCTTGCTCATAAAAAATAACAAACATAAAGCACTGTACATTTTTATGACAACAACAGAGGTTTGCAGTGAGCTAAAAAAAAAGTGCATCACTTTGAATGAAAACACTAATCCAAAGTAGTCAAAAGCCATGCAGTTGACAGAGCTCAAAGCTGTTTACTTCTATTCTTATTTTCTCTTTTTAAACAGAAATAATCTCATTACTGGCTACTTAGCTGCACAGTTATTTGCAGAACACATTCAGGCAGCAGAAAGGATTGCTCAGGGGACATTGCACTGGAGAAAGTGGCAGGATAATGTTTGTATAAATGGTTAATAAAATCTGCACGAGCCAGCAGCAGGAGTAACATCACATGCTCTGAGAGCCAGGGCACTCAAGTGCTGTCAGCTGCAATTCCAGGGTCAGCCTGTCCCTTAGGACACAGGCACTGCAGGAGATAGGGCTCCTGGAATAACTGCTGCTCCAGACAGACGGTGCTTCTGAGGAGATAATGGAAATGGAGCCAGAGATTCTCTGCTCCCCTGCTTATGAAAGCTGTAACTTTTAAACCTGGCTTAATAATTTCTCTTCAGCTTGAGGTTCATAATGCACAGGAGGCTCAGGCAGCACCAGGCTGAAAGCAAAAAATGGTGTCAAAAAAGGAATGCTGAGGTAAAGCAGTAAAGTTTCACAGAATTATGATGCTTAAGGAAAAGGCAAGGAGTTTCTGACTGTGCCAATGAGAGAAACAGAGCAGAAGATGTGCTGTGTCTTAGGGCTCACCATTACTGGGGTTTAGGCAGAGCAGAAGATGTGCTGTGTCTTAGGGCTCACCATTACTGGGGTTTAGGCAGAGCAGAAGATGTGCTGTGTTTTAGGGCTCACCATTACTGGGGTTTAGGCAGAGCAAAAGACTCGGGGCACAACCAAGTGTGAAACCACAAAGCAAAGCTTTGCTGTGGGCAACCAAAAGAATCTCTCCAGAAAGCAGCACTCACAGAGGGAAATTCAGGCTGTAACAACACATAGGACATGCAAAGGCTTTCCCAGAATGGATGAGACTGCAGGAGCTTGTTTGTGCCCTCCCTTTGTGTCTGATGGCATGGGAAGAATTCAAATTACTTGGGCATAGATTACTTGGAAGGTGGTGATGAGCAGGATATTATTTCAGCAATGCCAGTTTTTCTTCCAACAAAGCTTGAGTTGCACCATCCCTAGCTATTACTCCCTTAACCTCAGAAAAAAAATTGTTTTAAATAAATGTTATCTAGCTAGAGCGTAAGAATTGCCAGAGAGGTTGTAGACTTCACATTCCTGGAAGTGTTGAAGGCCAGGCAGGATGAAAACATCACAGAATGGTTTGTGTTGGAAGGGACCTTAAAGATCCTGTCATTCCAACCCCCTGCATGGGCAGGGACACCTTCCACTATCCCAGGCTGCTCCAAGCCCCATCCAACCCTCCACTTCCAGGGATCCAAGGGCAGCCACAGATTCCCTGGGAAACCTGTGCCAGGGCCTTATCACCCTCATAAGGAAGAATTTCATCTTAGTATTTAATTCTATTCTTTATTCCTTCATCTTAAGGTCATTTCCCGTTGTCCTGTCCCTCTGTGCCTTGGCAATTGTCTCTCTCCATCTTTGCTGGGGCTCCTTCAGGCCCTGCAAGGCCACCCTGAGCTCAGCCCAAAGCTTCTCCTGTGCAGGCTGAACAATGGCAGCTGTGGCAGCCTTTCCTCCCAGCAGAGCTGCTCCAGCCCTCTGCTCATCCTGCTGCCTCCTCTGGGCTCTCTGCAGC
This sequence comes from Nicator chloris, assembly GCA_013400495.1. Taxonomy (NCBI): domain Eukaryota; kingdom Metazoa; phylum Chordata; class Aves; order Passeriformes; family Pycnonotidae; genus Nicator; species Nicator chloris. The sequence continues at coordinate 68,589 of WAAE01022724.1, forward strand.
AGCTCCAGGTGCTCCCTGTGCTGGGCCCAGGGCTGGGGCAGCTCTGCAGGTGAGCTCTCACCTGAGGGGACACAGGGACACAGTCCCCTCCCTTGCCCTGCTGATTATGCTGCTTTTGATGCCAATTTGAAGGGGAGCAAGTTCATAAAATGTCACCAAAACCACAGGAAATAGAAGGATTTCAGAGGTGTCATAGCCATGAGCAGCAGGAAGCAAGACTGTAGGACTTCCTCTCCAAGACATGAATCCTCTTTCTCCCACAATTTAGAAGCTTACAGGACATTACCAAATCCTAAACACCTCTGTGACTAGCAACAACATTATTTTATTTTTTTATTGCTTGCTCCAAGCCAAGCATTTAGTGTTTTTTAGTGCTATAAATAAGTGTCTCCACTTCTGCCTGCCTTAATGAATAGTTCAATATCAGCTAAGTCTGGAGCAGAAAGATAATAAAGATGGAGATATTTAAAATATATTTCTGAAGCATCGAGGGGAAAAATACAGACTGCAGATCTGCTCCAGAGCCAGAGTGAATTATAACATTCCAGCATCTGATCCAGAGCACCAGAATGCCACTGGGTTCACTGCATTCACTTGCACAAGGTATTTATTAACATGAAAACCACTTGCAGTGAGTAGGGTGACCATGTAGTACATAAAATACAGACTTTTTCATCCTTTGCCAGTGATCCTCTGCTGATTTACACCAGAGGTTGGGCCCACCTTATATTGAAATTCAAAATCAACACCATGCATTTGATGGGATCAGCCACCAAATTTGAAGAGATCACCAGTGCTAATAGGACAATTTCAACTTCAACTGTTTAGGGATTAAATTAATTCCTCTCAGGAAAAGCTGTACATGCTTGATACAGAATTTCTATTGAACAGGATTTTAGTGATATATTGAGGTTTGTGCTAACTCTCTGCATGAATGAATTTTCATTTTATTTTATGTTTACCAGAACTCATTAAAGGTTCATTGAAAGGATACCTTCCATTCATGTTCATGGGAAAATGAGGAAAACGTCTCCAGGTGTACGTAGCATTGCAATTCAGAATCAGTAAGCTGACCACAGGCTGAGATTGCTACAGATAAACACACACCCAGCACACCAGAAAGGAGCAAATACAGAGGAAAATTGCCATTGAAGATTCCATCATTTTCTTTTGGATCAAAACAGGCCAAACAGGAACAAGAAGAGTGCCCATGCACAGCACATGGCAACTTATAAAGCTACTTGAGCAGTGAATGTTTTATTGCAAATTGTGAACTTCCAAGCCTGAACTTCACAATTTCCTCTTCTTTTTTTTTTTCCCTTGTATGTGAAGTTTTTTATTGAAAATGATTTTTAAAAAATTTTAAAAAGCTAAATGTCAATAGTAGTTTTAGAATGTAAGGCTTAGGAACAGGCTCGTGAGAGAACTGCAAACTTCCTCAGCAGTATTCCAACTGGAACTTTAGTGAAGGACCCTTAGTTCATTTTCTACAGATGATGGTCCCATAAATGGGGGGTGTTTTTTTCCACTCTGGAATCTTCTTAAAGAAATGGAGCTCGTGTCAGGGAGATAGAGATGTACTTACAGCTCTGTGCAAGCACCAGCCGGGTCACTGGCAGGGAGGGAGGGAACACCAAAGGAAAACTGAAATCTGAGCTCATCTGGGAACTGGATATAAAAGGAAACAGTCCTTTCCCGGTTCCCACCTCCCACGGACTCCCAACCTCCCTACTATTCACATGCCCTTCCCTTCAGCTGATACTCTCTGCTGACAGCTACAGCAGTAGATCTCAATGCTAAAAATCATCAGTATAGCATTTCAACAGACACACACACCAAAACAAACCCAAAAACCACAAAACCAACAAAACAAAAAAACCCCACAAAACCAAAAACTCAGCGACCAAACAAAAAAACCCCAACCAAACAAAAAACCAAAACCAACAAACAAAAATAATCCAACCCTAAAGCAAAAAGAAAACACCAAGTAAACAAAAAACCTCCCAAAACCCAGGAAAAGAAAGGGGCTTGGGAAAGAAGTTTTTCTGCCTAACTTTATCCAGCTCCAGGCTCTTTCTTTGACAGAGTTCCCCTTTCTCAGGAGCAGGGTCCTAAAGTCTCTTTTAAAAACAAAGACTTTATTTTCTCCTGTAAACAGTCTACCTTTGCTTTTGCGCAAATACAATACCCATTGTTTCCTTCCTCGGTGTATATATATTGCAGCTGCTTTCCCAAACAGCAAGTAAATCTACGAAATGACAGATAACGTAGATGCAAATGTTGTAACAGTGGTAAAAGCTCGCAGGCAAGCCAGCCTGCACTGACAGGAATTCTCTACATCTTGAGCAACTTTCAGGAATAAGATGGTCAGGGCAGAACAAAACTAAGGTTTATTCCTGCTGAGAATTCCAGTGGGTTTTTCGTCATGAGCAAGCTCTTTCCTGGCATCTCCTAAGGCTCATTCCCCACCCTGATCCCAGCGGTAAGAGGAGGATGTCAAGGGAGTCACCTACCGCTGTAGACCCCGAAGATGTGGCGACAAAGACTTTGATCACCATGCTGGCAGTGGTGGCAGTGAATCAGCAGAGCAGCCCTGCTATCCACAAGTCCCCACGATCCCCGCAGGAATCCAAATGTTCCGCAGTTCCTGGGCTAAACCTAAATGGATGCCCCCTCCCTCCGGCAATCCGGCAGCTTTGCCCTCTCTCCCTCTCCCCGGAGTCCCGGGTTTTCCCACTCCATTGGCTCTTGGGTATTTTGGGACGAGGATTGGTCAGTAAGAGGAGCCAGAGCAAGGGGTTTGCACCTGCCCCTGGCCTTATTGCATTAGATTGACAGGGTGGCAGCCCAAAAAAGGCAAGGGAGAGTAGTGCACCAATGAGACAGGGCTGGAGAAATATTTGGGAGAGGGGGAAGGGACAACTGAGAAGGGAGAAGGGACGGGGAGCTGGCAGCTTCGTGTTGGGGGCAATCCCAAAGCTGTCGGGTTGCGTGGGCACCGTCACAGCTGCATCCCGCAGGAAAGAGCTTTCCCAGACCACTACAAGGCTTTGGAGTTGTAGCTGTAAATTTGAGGTTATAAAAGGGGAAGGGGAAAGCAAGGGGAGCATAGATGCAGCAGTAATTGTAGCAGAGATCATATTGAAATAAGCCCTGGTTACGAGCGCTCTCAGCTTTAAAGAATTCAGATCATCATCTACACAGCAGAGCTCAGGGACTTTCCTGACACCAATGTGTGTCAGGACACTGCCTGACACTGATTTGCCTTACTCAATGTACCCAGAACCTATTGTTGCATTTTCTCCTCCTTTTTGCATCACCAGTGAAAATTTCCAGGGTGCAACGTGTAAGAAGAGGTCCAGAATACTGGGCAAAAATCTTCCCTTTCTCCTGTGTTTTCCAGGATGCTGTTGTTTTCCATCTGATTGTCGCTTTCTACCCCAGAGATGGCCACAATTCAGTGCCTGCCTGCACATGCTTGCTAAAGGAGGTCTCTGGGCATGAGAGGTATTCGAAGAATGTTAAATGGTCACAGATAATTTTCAAATTTTAAGGGTCAAGTCTGTTTCTGCTGTGAGCAACATGAACTCAGTCAAGCTGACCCTGTGCCAGAGGTGAAACTGGACTATATAATATCTTAACATATTTCACACGTTAAGATTAAATATAGTGATGTCTGATCCTGAAAACACTTAAAAAGGATTATAATACTTTATTTCCAGAATTTATTAGATAGGACTAAATACACTATTACGTAGTGATAAAGAGTAAAAATGCTTTGAAAGGAAGTTTTTTGTCTATGTTAAACAGTGTGCGAAGCTGGAAATGCAGTACTCCATGTATGGAACAGGGATCCTGAAAAATTGTACTGAAAACTAAAAATAACAGTATGGGTAGTTTACTGTGGCTCACCATCTGTCATTTCTTTTTTGCTTTTGAGAGGCAACAGGAGGCCCAGCAACAAGCCTATTAGAAGTAGGTATTTTCAGAGTGTTTTCCTGAAAAAGAACAACAACCACGAAGAAAACCCCAGTGAGAAAACATTAATTATTGTCTGAAGTTATTACACATGCTTGTTTCTCAGGAGATTTTATATATGAGTACAGCCTGGGAAATGACTGGCCATTTGGAACAGAATGTTTCCAAATTATTTGGTTTTCTGTGCCCTGAAGAAGTACAACCAAAGGATGAAATGGTCCTGGGCTTCACAGCATACTGATCAGCCTTGTGATAACGATGTTAATAATTCAGCAGAGAATCACAGAATAAGCTGAGCTGAAAGGGACTTACAAGGATCTTCAAGTCCAACCCGTGGCTCTGCACAGCACCATCCACTAGAGTCACACCATGTCCTCAAAGCAGTAAATATTTGCACCACCAAATGTTCACACTCAAATTCTGGGACAGAATTGCCAATGCACTCTCGCTTTTGCTTGGCTTCATACCCAAAACACTCACTGAGCTGCACAAGGAGATGCTGTTCCTGAGGGCTTTGGGTCGTGGCTCCTATCGTGTGCAGCCTCAAAGGAAAAGATGGCTTCATTCTGAAGGGATTTTTCTCCTTTTTCAACTGAGAAGGTTGGGATTAACCCCGATTTTGGAGTCTGCTGGGTCCGGCCTGTGCGCTCTGAGGGCGCGTCCAGGCCGTGAGGCGCCTCCATGGCCAGGGCACAGCAGGACCCACATCACTGAATTCCCGTTAAAACCCTGGTGTGGTACTGAAATATGAGGGTGGAAATACACACACGGGCTCCTCTGCCGGGTATGGGGTGAGGGAAGAGGGAGGGAAGAAGGAGGGAAGAGGGAGGAAAAGGGTAAGACCCCTCTCCCAGGGTGCTGCCGCCATTTCTCGCAGCAACAGGGATGGAGGCCGGTGATGGCGGCTGGTGAGGCCGTGAGGGGACAGCACACACTGGAGTGGAAGTGTGGAGAGATTCCCAGAGAGGACACGGGACAAGGTGGGATCCTTCACCTGTGGATGCCAGGGGGACAGGGAGAACAGAGAGGGGTGAGGGGAGGACATGGGCCTGGGTGTGGGATTGTGTGTCCATCAGGGACATTGAGGGAACTGCCAGGACGTGGAGCTGGGTGTGGGATTGTGTGTCCAGGTGGGACAGAACTCCCAGGACATGGGACTGGGTGTGGGATTGTGTGTCCAGCAGGGACATTGAGGGAACTGCCAGGACGTGGAGCTGGGTGTGGGATTGTGTGTCCAGGTGGACACTGAGGGAGATGCCAGGACATGGGCCTGGGTGTGGGACTGTGTGTCCAGCAGGGACATTGAGGGAACTGCCAGGATGTGGAGCTGGGTGTGGGATTGTGTGTCCAGGTGGGACAGAGCTCCCAGGACATGGAGCTGGGTGTGGGATTGTGTGTCCAGGTGGGACAGAACTCCCAGGACATGGGGCTGGGTGTGGGATTGTGTGTCCAGGTGGGACAGAGCTCCCCGGACATGGAGCTGGATGTGGGATTGTGTGTCCAGGTGGACACTGAGGGACCTGCCAGGACATTTTCATCTTCGACGCAGGAATTTGGCCCCAATTTTTTGATTCCTTTACCTTTTCAACATAAATTCTCCTGGAGTTTGTCCATTCCCTGCCTTTTTAATTCTATGGTATTATCTTTCATTTCATATCTCTGTTTCTTCTGCTTCAGCTTTGGTTTTCCTGTCTTCTTCTTTTCTATTTTATTTACTTCTCAACACCTGCTTTGGATGAGCAGATTCAGGCCACACTTCTCATCAAAACAAATTAAAGCAGTAGTTTTAAGTTTAATTTTAGGTAATTTGCTTTGAAGACAATTTGCCTAGAAAGTGTTGGCAGTGCCAAATCAAATTTTAACACAAATACAGATCTATGAACCAACCTGGGCTTTGCCTAATGCTCAAAATATGATTTCTCATCTCTTGTGGGTTATTGCATTGCCTCAGATTTAGCAGGACTGTGGCATTCCTCAGTATTCCACAAGGAAAAATTGTTCATGCAAAGGAATTTAGAGTAATGAAACTGTTTTTATTCAGTCTAAAATGTTCTGTGCACTCCTGAATTACGTTTTTTAATTTTCTTTGGGAGCTATGTGATTCCCCTCTCCCCTTTAAGAAACTGAATTTAAAATGAAATGCCAGCACAAAGCAAAAAAGCCAACAAAGGAGTTAGAAGGTTCTAAGAAAATAGTTTCATATTTTGTTAGTGAAGGGGATGTGTTAAAACCCATGTGAACTAAAACATCACTTTAACACCCCTCAAATTTCATTTCCACAGTTGCTATGCTCCTTTTAGACCCCCAAAATATACAACTTATCCTTCTACTGTGTAAGATTCTTTGTTTATAAATGAATTTTAAGGGAGCAAAGATGAATTTCTCCATGGCCCCGTTGTTACTATAAGGTGAACATGACATTGCCACTCTCAAACTCCTCTATTAGCAAATATTTTCCTACTTTTCTTTATTTTTCCTCTTTTATGCAAAAAATAAAAGTAGAATTATCGCTTTGGGTCCCAACCTCTTTAACCTCTTTTCTGTTTTAATCCTGCTTTTGGTTATGTTTAGAACCTAATTCCTTTCCACAATTGTGGCTCAAGGCAAAACTTGCCTCTCCTCACCTGAAGTGGATTGGAACATCACAATAAGAACATGGAATGGGTACCAAGCCATATCCCAAGAAAAAAAATTTACCAGAACTACAGTGTTTAAATAATTCTGCCAGGAGAATAAACTGATCTTTTTTGCACTTCCCAGTAGCCTTGGCAAGGAAAAAAAAAGAAAAGAAAAAAAAAAGGGGGGGGAGGGAGGGGAAGAAAAAAAAAAAAAGAAGCATAACAGCTATTCAGAAAGACCTAGAAAATTACTTAGAATGATTTATTTTATGCTAAACATCTGCTTTTTACAAGCATATTAAAATAGTTTTAGGTTCTTCTCTATCCTCTGCTTAGAGTGTTAATATGGCAGCTAAGGTGATTTTTGTGCTGTTTTAAGGGATTAGTTAATTTTGTGATCTGATTTGCTGTCTTATTCTTGAAAAGTGTGATTAATGATATTTTTATGACATGAAATACTATGAAATGCCAGGTAGGGTAGTGACCTCTTAGAGAAGACACAAGTGAACCTTCTCCCAGAGATGATTCCAAGAGCTTTCTCAGTGATTGACCCTGAAAGAGTCAGAGGAGGCAAACCTTTAGAAACACCAGGAACTAAAGAGAAGGAAATACAGAAAAAGGACAAGACGAGAAAGGAAAGAAAGAAATTTGGACAGTGTCTCTATGCCCAAGGTGATAGAAAAGGTAAATTTGTTTTCTGGTAGTATGAGACTCTCTTAAGAGATATCATTGTTACCTTTCTTTGGCTTTCTTTTTTCAATAATTAGCAAGATAGGGACAAGAGTTTTTCAGTGAAAGAATGTACTAAATTCTGTTTCAAACACCAGTAAGGGGAGGGAAGAGAAAGAGAGATTCCCTACTGTGTTATCCCACAATACTCAGTGATCCAAAGGGAGAATCACCTGGGATGTGGGAGCCCCTTGGCAATCTTCATTCCTCAGCTTTAACCCAAAGACCTGCAAATGGCTCTGCCACATGTTGGTTTCTGACCATGCATCACCTGGCGAGTCTGAAAAAGCCTTTCATAAGGAAAATTGGTAAAAATAGTGCACAAAAGTGTCAATTTTGACCCGAAAACAGCCATTTTGTGGCCAGCTGGGTCATGGTGTATCCTGTGAAATGAATTTGTGCCTCAATGGAAGGAGCATAGAGAACATATATGCAAATGTACATGGAATTTATGCCACTGTTAACAGTGAGGAATCTCTCCATGTCTGCATCTTTTCCCATCTAGATCTTTCCTTTCTTAAATCCTACCAGGCCACATCACAAAAATTAGTGGAAAAGCAGCAACCCTTTTCCTGCTGAGCTTCAAAATTTCATCTTGATTTACCAAAGCTCCAAGATGGAAATAAAAAAAAAACCAAAACAAACAAAACAGAAAAAAAAAACCAAAAAAACCCCAAACCAAACCAAACCAAA